>JBBMKB010082421.1:0-12304 GCA_037833945.1 Alaria marginata
TGAACGAGACGAGGTCACGTGTGCCAACGACTTGTTGGAGCAGGAGGTTGGAGCCGCTCGTCTCGATGCGCGAATCATCCAGCGCGAAGACTGTGGTCATGCCCTCAGACGTGCTTCCGGCACCGAGAACAGATAGTTTCCCAGTCCACTTACTACCGCGATTGAAACTCCTACACTCTGCTTCTGCCCATGTGTGTCGATGACAGTGTCACTGATGGCTCCCGTGGCGTCCCCGTGTAGCTCGTGGTTGCCTGCGGTGGTAATCTTGCGCGGCATAGCCAGAGTTTTGTTGTGAAAGAGCCGCGCCAAAGGGTCAAGGGGTGATAAAGTCATCGAAGTAATGTTAGGGTGCCCCGCTGTCCACACGTATCATAATATTACCAGCGGTGGCCGCCCCACTGTTGTATGGTTTAGGCATGGCCGACGAGCCCGACAAGTCGATCAGTTTCTCCGAGAAATCTTACCGTTGCTGCTGAAGGTCCGTCCAGCGGATGGTCTAGCCCGAGCACGACAAGCGACTTGGTTTGCAGTGCGTTGGGTGCCTCGTCGAAACAAATAGTGGGCACGGTGTCATCCGCAGCGGTCGTGGTTGCCATGTAGGGAAATCCTCCTTGGAAGCCAGCCGCTGCCCCCGTTGCGTATGTCGATGACGCACGCTGGGGTTGCTCCTGGGCGTTGCTGATGACCAAGCAGGGGTGGCTTACGATGGCGAAGTTGGGGTGCTGTCATTGATGCTGAATGTTGATGGCGTTGGTATGCTGGCACGATGATTCCACGTTGGCGACGGTGGCCTGCCGGCACGAGTATTGCATGCTGACGACGTTGGTGTGTCGGCACAGATGCTGAATGGTGGCGATGTTGGCGCTGTTGTTGGAAATCTGCTGCTGCTGCTGCTGCTGCTGCTGCTGCTGCTGCTGCTGCTGCTGCTGCTGCTGCTGCTGCTGCTCCTCCTGCTGCTGCTCCTGCTGCACCTTGCCATTTACGTTCTTGTCAGGACGTGTAGAGAGAGCACCTCTTTGCCCCGCTTCCGCTGTCGTTCCGTTGTCCCTTATTTGCTCACTGTCTTCTGTTGTTCTTCTGCTTGCAGTTGGGGTCGTACTTGGGGCAATCATATTGGTAGAGAACTTTCTCTCTTCAGACGCTACCTTATCTAGGTATCGTTGCGCATGCATCGCCACTCCGCGGCCCGCAACATACGGTGGGCTTGGAGGACAGGAGAGAAGGTCCTCGTACATGTTCCTCATCGACGACATGATGTCCTCCAGCGTAAAAGTACGGGCTCCAAAGCTGATGTTTTGCACGAACTCGTACGTCGAGCGGAGAGCGGTAAGAATCAAGTATCTGAAGTAGCCGTCGGTAATCTGCTCTGTCATCTCGTACAGCCGGTCCTGGGCGGTCTCTATGTGGTACAGGAACTCGTCCGGGTCCTGGCCCCGCCGGAGATTTGCGCTGCGTAGACAGTCGTAAAGCTCTTGGCGTCTAGCATTGCTGGAGGCGTTGTACTTTTCCTCCAGCGCCTTCTAAGGCTTCTGCCCGTTATGCAGTGCTTCCCCCACTGTCCTGCCAGCGTAGCGGTTTGCCACCATGGCGGCTCTCCCGCTCGTAGACATCAATAGCGTGGAGTAGGGGTTGGTGTTGTTGCGCTTCCACTTTACCAGGTCGCCTCTTTCGGTCGGGGTCGGCTTCTGGTCCGCCATTTAGGTGTTGAAAATGTCGGGGAGGCTGGTAAGCCGAGGATGGCCTTGAAGTTGCCCCCGAAGTCGATGAACTGGTGCTTTTCCCTCATGTCGAACCGTGGGAGACTTTTAGCTATCGTCGTTACCTTATTGGAGTCTTCAATGTTTTTCTCGGGTCAAGAGTATGTTTCAGATGGACCCGACCCGGCACGGCACGGACCGGACAACCAGCCGACGACCAGCCCTTCAAAAAGCGATGTTGAAATATATTTGGTACTCCCAATCGTAAAGAGAAGATGTCTTGTTTTCGGTGAAACAAAGCCGAGTCAAACTTGTAAACAACTAAACGTTTAGATGCACCAATCTTTCAAAAAGAGTCAGTTTTGAGCTTAGTTTTGTAGATTGATCAGAAGAATCGTCTTATGACATGAAAAATGCATGGCCGGATCGATGGCATACTAAGCATCCCATCGGCAATGTCATAGTGTCAAACACGGGTCCGTGGGCTGTCCCACTACATGCCGAACGTGCGACCGACGGTAGCACGAGTGGTTCTGTAGGCTGTGTACACGTCCCATAGGACCGTCCATAGTATTGGCCCTGCGCTGCCCCACGGGATGTATATCGTTGCATGGCCCCTGCCACGAGCGTTGCCAGGGGTTGTGCACACGTCTCACGGAACAGCATGCGGGGTATTGAGCTCCCCATGTGGCACCTCACACGGCACTACCGACGGGCTGTACGAATTTGTTTGGAACTATGTAACGGTCCATGGCCACGTGCTACGATAGAGCCAGCACAACTTCGCTGACATGCTTTTTGAATAAGTTAACTCCTTAACCAAAAATCGTTGGAAATTCCAAATTTTAATGTTTTCAATTTGTTTCGTGGTATGCAGGCCTCTAAGAAATGGGGCTGTTCTTCTTAGTATCAATTTATGTTTCTTCATAAATCCGTTTTGGGGTGGAGTATATGGCGTTCCTAACAGTAACGAGCCTGGGAACATACTTTGATGTTACAGCAATAGAGTTCCGTAGCATGCATGGCACGATCAACCAGCCCATGGCACCGCACGTGGCACTACCGACGAGCTGTACAGATGTTGATCGGACAGTCCATTGACCCGTGCTACGATAGAGGTAGCCTTGTTTGGGCTGACACGGATTTCTGAACAGCTGGGCCCCTTCGCCCAATTTGGTCTGGAAAACTTCAATGCTGTTTGCCAAAAAGGTTTGAGGTATATATGCAGGCGTTCAAGACACGGGATGTTTCTGCCGGCATATATATCAATTTACGTGTTTCTCAAAATCTGTTGATCGGTAAAATATTTCGCTCCTCTAGTAAGAAGCCTCAGAACATACTTGCTTTTACACCACTCAATAAACTGGCATGAGGGTCATCACGTGGCACGATCAACCATCTCATGGCAACGCACATGGAACTGCCTACGGGCTGAACAGATGATTATGGAACAGTCTGTGTCGCTGCCCGTGGCACGATAAACCAGCCCATGGCGCCGCACATGGCTCTGCCGACGGGACGTATACGGGCCTGTTGAACAGCTACTGACGTTACCAAAGTGACGTTTGGCACGCCGTCGGAAAGTCCATGGCACGGTCCGTAGGCTACGCACGTAGAGGTACACGATCGATGGAGCCGCCCATGGCGTTAGCCATGGAATAACCGCACAGTCCATCGAACTTCCTGTGGAACACTCTACGGGTAGTATACAACTCTATAGAACAGCATATGTCACTGTGGAGGGCATGTTGATCATACTATAAATATGAGATATCCCCTGGCACTGCTCGCGGACTGTACCATAGTAGGTTAACAGCCCATGACACGATTTGCATTCGATGAGATATGCCATGGTCAAACCGATGGAACATGAACACGTCTCATGGAACCTCTCACGGCAAATCGCATACCAAGTATGACATGCCATGGCCTGTGCCATGGGGATTACCTACGGATCGAGTACTTCGCATGACAAAGCCCGTAGGACGGCCTAAGCAATGGATAACGCGGCATGAGCCACTGGGTGGAACGTCGCATGGGAACGGCTATGGGCTGTTTTGCATGCCATATGCCGTATTATCTGAAGCCATCCCACGGTTGGGGTTGCACTGTTTGGGCTCAAACGTTCCTGAGCGGTTGAGCTCCTGAAGTCAGGTACGGTCAGTTGGCATGATCACTTTACGAGTGCATTTTGTTTAGGATTAGCTGATAGAAATGTTGATCGGGTTGCGCGAACGAAAACCTTGGAAGTCATGTTTCGGGTGAGATATTGAGCTCCTCATGTCAGGAACCCCGGGACATATTGCCGCACCCCTACCGTGGGATGACTTGATTGCCCATGACAAGTCTCATAGTTAGACAAAGGGAACGGGTCACGGGATGCCCCATGAATGAACTTATGGGACGTACGATAGTATTTCGCCTACGGTAGGTTAGCCCATGGGCCGACCCAAGGGTCTACCCATGGGCCGGGTCATCAGACGATGTACGGGACGACCTAACACACCATAGGCCGTCTCATGGAATAACTCATGGCGTACCCCATGGCACAACCCATGGGCCGACCGATCGGGTCTATATCGACCTACAGTGATTTACCAAGTTTACCATGACACGTCAGATGGCACGTCCTACGCAAGATCGACGATTTCTCCATAGGTAATGTCCCATTAAATGTTCCATGGGATGACAGAGCAAATGATAGGGCCATCATGCCATGGAAAATCCCATAAAACTGTGGACGTTTCACAGGCGTCGACACTCCATGGGTCATAACATGGAACCGCACGGCAATCAGTACCCATGGCACCTATCCAACCATGGACCGTGCCATGATATGCCCCTGGGGTTTGGACATACAATTACAAGTCTCATGGCACGGCCCATGGTACCTCGTGGCATCGTTACGGGCCCATGGCACGCACCATGGTTAGTGCCATGGCACGTCCCATATAAATTATGTTAGTGTCTCTCTTTTTCTTGTTGGTCCCTGGTCTGGAAAACGTATGACGTTTATTAAGGCCGCGGGGGATCCCTCGGGAATATTTTGTTAACTGAGTCCGGGTAGGCGTTTCGCCTAAAATTACAAACGACTCGGAAATAGAGATAGGAGTTTTACAAGCAAGATACACTTTTTTCAGGGCCTAAAAAGTGATGCAAATTTCAAAGAATTTAGCGTTTGGTTGCCCTTTTTAGCCCTTTTTAAGCTAAATTCTTCACTACCCCAAACTGGAACGAAATCTTATCGTCCGAACTTTTTATGTGGTCGTGATGTTAGTTTAGATTCGGATTCACGAAAACCTCAGCTATCGTTAGGTGAAATCCGTTTTTTCGCACGTGTTGTAGCTGGTGGTACATACTAACTCGTACAACCAGTCAAATCGTGTTTATCGGGAAAATTCGCTGTTTTTTGGTGTGCTGGCTGGCAACTTGGACTTCACCAAATCACCTCGTGAGTCATTTATGGCTGCCCAAAACTGCTGCCCGCTGCACCCGACCCCCGCACGCACATCCTAGGGAGCGGAGCTCAGTTTTGTGGGCTATGGTTGCTTGTGAGTAGATGCAGCTGTCCTCAAGTGAAGAGCAAACGATCAGTTGGGGTTGTATTTTTGTCTCATTTTGTGTCTTCTGATTTTCGACGATTTTCGACCACTACTACTGCAGCACCGCAAAGTCGAGCTGTAGACCTCGGTTGAAAAAAGACGGACTGCTGATCTGAAGAGAACCACGAGTTGCTGTGGCCATAACACTAATACATCAATAATGTTATTGACACCCTCTCTGCTGAGCGCCCAATTGCTGAAAGTCGAAATGCAACGTGTTAAGAATGCGGCGGAATGGACTGCACCGAAAAAGTATATAGATATTTGAGGCAGCCGGAAACCCGGGGATAGGGGATGGTTTTAGATCCCCCGCGGCCTCCAGGTAAGCTCAATACTACCCAATCAAGAATACATATATTATTATGATAGACTTTCAGCGAAAGCACCCATAATATGTTCCTACTTGATTCTTGCGTAAAGCAATCGCGGCAAAGCGGTAGTTGAAGGCAAACTTCGGCATCTTAAATTCCAATTCTATACGTGTAAGCAGCTAGAAGGTAGGGTGCTGAAGGACTAGTAACATGGCCGTGGGAAACTAGTGTTGAATGTATTCACTGACGTCGAGTCCATAGGCAAAGAGGCGTGTTGAGACGTACGCGTTCGTCCGTGGTTACCTCGATCGGTTGAAAGATAGAGGCTGGCGGAGTTGTCGATATATAAGGGGCATAAAGCGGCAGCGCTTAAGAGGTAGACTCGTACACAGGTTGAGTCTAGGGACATTTCCAGCACAGTGAACTAAAATACATATCATGGGTTTGATGAAAGAAAACAACAAAGCTGTACTAATAGTACGTACTGAAGCAACGCGCACTTCTGTGTCAGCCCTACAAGGTTTGCATCACCGTGAAACCCTTTGACGGATCTGTAGCGTTCCGTCACCACCGTTTGAGTTTGCCACTGAAATCAATAATATGTATGCGTTTCTTGTACATGCCTTTTTCGTGGACGAGCAGAGGTTGTGTTATGCCAAACGTTCATGACCGGCTGAGCTCAAGTGAGCAGCAACAGCTTGGTATGCTAAATGTTACCTGGTACATTGTATAGCTTAGAACAGGCGCATGGAATATTGGTTGTGTTCCGCGAACGAACGTCTTTAAGGTTTTGGTGTCAGGAGCTTAACCCGAAGCATTTACCTCTACCGTAGGATGACTCGGACTTTACATCGTCCATGGTATTGAAAAGGGATAGCGAGTTCCATAGGGATAGGAAACCCCACTTCATCTGAAAACCGTGGGACAAATTATGAACCACGTGATATGTACATGTAACTTTCCTGTTCCATCTACAACATCCTAAACAACATTTATGAGACGGTCACGGTTAATGCCTATCAATACGAATTTGGGAGAAAAATGTTCACAGCCAGTGTTTCTTCTTAACCGACCATGAATATCACATATCCTTCATTCCATTGCATCCTAACGAGACGTTCTTGCTTCCTGTGATCCAACTTCTATTTTGGTTCAAGCCCAGTTGAGCGCTTATGGTCGGACGGCGGTTAGGTTCGTTGCCAAGGCAACGAAGGGGGCGGGGTCGTCTGGCTCGATAAGCTGTCTATCGTGCAAGGGCGTGTACATTATAAATATGACACACTTGATACATACCTGATATGGACTACGAGATATCTTGGTTATATCAAACACGTATATACATCGCATACATAATGTTGGCTACATCACTACACTGAATACCTGACATGTCCGACCCTTCCGATAGGTACAACGATGTTCCTACGCACTTGGTCCGCAAGATTTGTTGCATCGTTATCGGGACAGAGGTCTCATGAGAGGTAAATCGTTTGTCATAACATGTATGTCTCCTTTAGTGGAATTCAAGTTAAATACTGATCAACTCGGGCGTTTCTCGCCTTCAGCGGAGTCGTTCACGATATAATCTTTAATTCCAGTCGAGGGGGGCACACGGGACCCTAAAGAAAGACATTTAAAAACTGTTGTAGGCAACAGCTGCATTATCACCATTAAACCTCGCAGGATATGTTTTTCAACAACTCTCCCCACAGGGACCTTTCGGGAAAGCATGATCTCGACGTTACCCAACTACCAACCTTGAACGGTTATATGAGGCGACACTCGGCAATAAATTGGGAACTCCGCCAACCGTACTACCACAGACCCACAACACGACCGTCCAAAATTCTCTTGCATGTGCTCGGCCACAGATGTACGCACTGGCTCGTATCGTGAGCATAATGTACGTCGTGGTAATGAGTGTATACCGCACTGAGAGCTTCGACTCCTTGTCACCAAGGCCTTCGTTTAACTACTCGACGCATATACCAAAATTTGATGACATGCATGCAGACCTCCCATGCTCCGCCTACGGCCTCGAGAGGTTTTGTCCTGATGTCGATGCGCTCTCCTCGACCTAAATCCCTAGGCCACGGCACCCTCCATGCCCAACTTGAAGACAGATATCTAAACAAGACGTACCTCTGAGAATGAACCGCACACGTATTTAGGGGTCCCATTGAAGAAACAATTTTACACCTATCGCGCACCCTTCAGGGCGGATATCAAGACTGCGTATATAGCACGCCGTAGGTGTCGCTCTTGGGATTGACGTGACGTCATTCTCGCTATGAAGGCAGCGCAATGTACTACTGTACTTGTCCATACATATAAACGCATTCCTTGATTGATAGCATTGCTATAAAAGACAGAACTACTCTACCCGTACATGCGCGTACCGTACTTGATATGAAGTATGCAGAAAAAACGCACAGCCTAAGCCTATCGGTCTACAGGTCTCCGGGCAGTATTTTAGCAAAATACCATAAAACAATCACCTGCCCGTAAAGTCAACCAAGATATAACGGCATTCTATATCGTGAGCAAACGTTCGGATGGAGTTTCGACCGGGAATATCGCCGGTCCTATCCACTAGCCCTTTCGGCACCTTGGGGTCGTCCTATTCGACGGGAGAGACCCTATTAAAATGCACCACTAGTGCCCATATAGGTTGAGATATGACATGGCACGCAAGCCAGCAAGCAGTGGATCGCTCCCATCACGTTGTGAATGTCCGTGGCTCAGCAGGAGGGTCGGTCTTCCTCGGCGGGGCGATCGACGGCGGGTGGTCGCACGTCGTATCCACCAACCCTGCATATTTGACGGTAAATACATGTATATCGATCTAGTTCTTACGGATCTCTTAGGGGTAACAGATCTCCCCAACTTCCCTTCCATGACGTCGCAGATTGCTTGGCCTCAGCAGGTGTCTACACCATGAATTTGACCTGAACGGTTAGGCGACGGGTGAGCGATCGCCGAAGGAAAGGCGTGCGCTGAGAGTCAACATTTCGAAACATACAACAACGCAAAACGGCTTGTCACGAAAAATGCACTTACGAATTAGTATGGGATCACCTTCAGGTTGGCACGGGTTGAGAGTAGTCGGAAGTGAAAACGTGGAACGTGGACCAAGTGTATCAACAGTAGTGGCGTAACCGTTTTTACACAATGCGGCGTTCAAGACTTTTCGGAAGATTAAAACGGGTTTGTCGGTTTGTTGTCACGATAAAACTGCTTGGAATTAGTGTGGAGTCACTTCGGCTAGTAGTCGCAGATACCCTTTTCAGTAGCATTCATACAAAAATAAGAATACGTTTGACACATACTGCTTTGACCATTTTTTAGTACACGGGTTTTTTTAGGGCTGCAGTACGCCACATGTGTTGAAAAATTGTCAGCTAAGAATTTCAGGCTGAGTTTTTATGTAGCTAAAGAGTTTACAGCTAAGCATTTGTGCTCCGGAAGGATGCCACTCTAAATCCTATTCAACAGCGTTTCAGAGCCTGTGCTCAACGTTGACATCACAATAAGCCGCGAGCCTTGGCCAAAACAGGAGATTCTTAACTACTGTCGCGTACTGCATCACATAACGAGGTCCACAGTACACCTCACCCGAACGCGTATTTTGTCTAAAAAAATGACTTGTGTAACCTGAGGAACTATCCCATGGCCTAGGTACACAAAAAACAACATTTTGCAGAAACAAGAATGACATCCCGACGATTGCTGTGCTAAAACCTGGGCTTCCAACAGTGCGAAGATCATTGGAAAGTTTACTCGTCAAATATATAAATGTCCTACATATATAGCATTTACTGTTGTTGGCAGTCATATTTACTTTTCCCACTCTGAAATGTTTGGACAGCTTCGGAGACAATTAGCCTATTAAGTATAGGTCAGGTGTCACAGCAGTAGTCTTGAAACAATACGTACTAGGTTTATATGATTTGGTGCCCGGAAAGAAAACATTACCTCCGTGATGCTGAGCCACTCGTCGGTGTTGGTCCCGTCGTCGTCGTGGTACAGGGTGATCTTCGTGGTGCCCTCAGTGTTGAGGAGGTAGTTCTGGTACCCGAGGCTCGACCCGCTCGACTCGAACTGCCCGTCGTACTGCCCGTCCACGTAGACATTCAGCGTCCGGATGTTCTCGTCCCCCTTGTGGAACGCCACCCGCATCCTGACGATGTCCTGGGCGTCCTCGAACATGTACTTGATCCAGCACCTGCCCATGCCATGAACGAGGTCCTGGTGGCAGGACCAGCGGGAGTTGGCGTCGCGGTCGTTGTCTCGGGTGTTATCGGGCGTGCAGCCGTCTGTGGTGCAGCCGGAACCCGACGTGCGCTCGTCGTAGGCATTGGCGGTGACACTCACGGTGGTAACCGAGCGCGCGTCGGAGAGCGCTGTAGTAGGGGGTCGGCACGGGACGGCGGGCCGCAAGGGAGGGGGACGGCGTGGTTAGAGGTTTTTGTTCCAACTAATATGGTAATGGTATTCAACCTCGCTGTGTGGTTTCATGCTCGTATGCCTGGGTTTTTATGTGCTATCACAAATATTAAACACACTGCAGATTTACCAGGCACCAGGTATGTAATATGTAAATACATACCAGGTACAAGCTTTACATCTAGTGCTGGTGTTGCCGTTCTAAATCCGAAAACGGTTGTGTTGTTTAACCGGCGCGTCGGACAAGTATGATATTGGGCTTCGACACGGGATGGGCAGGCCTATTAGGTTCGATCCCAATACTGCTTGAAGCATTTAGAACCTTACAAGATCCGAAAACGGTTGGGTTGTTCAACCGGCGCGTCGGACAAATATGATATTGGGTTTCGACACGGGATGGGCAGGCGTAATAGGTTCGATCCCAATACTGCTTGGAAGCATTTAGAACCATACGATTCATCGCGGACAACTTTTGTCACGTGGAAAATAGACTTACGGCAGCTCTCACAAGTACACTTGAGGTGTGGGGGTGTGTGTTTTTTTCAGTGTTGGGCAGAGAGTGTTGCATCTACCCACTCAAATACTGTGGCAAAAGGTAAACGCAATCTCTCGAGCACGTATCATATGTACGTATTCAAAGCAAGGACACTAGTATTAGATGACCATGACAACCAACAACGTCCTCTATCGGCGCGAACACGTTGACATCTACTTGAATAAAATAAGCCCCCCGTTGCGCGAGTTACTGTACTGTTGTATGGCCAGTGTTGGGACCGAAGCCCATTTCAGGTTAGGTAGGTTATGGGATAACCGATTGGGTTAGGTAGGTTATTGGATAACCGACCGAAGAACGTCTTCGGTTTCTGGTGGTTGAAGCAAAAAACCGCAACATGGCCGAAACCAAAACCGAGGACTTTTCGGTCGGTTATTTAACAAAATTAGTTTTTTTGCGCCACGTTCGCACCCCAAAAGGGAGAAAAAAAAGTAGTTTTCGAGTGCGCGTCGGCCGGCACATCGGCACAGTACACATACATACAGTACAGGACACCTAATAAGAAAGAGAAATATTGACCCAGGCTGAGTTTATTGTTTAGGAGGGGCGGTATTCTTCAGCATTAAAGGCTCCCGAATTTCTCAAGTTCCTGTAAATCTCAGCCTGCGTTTCTTGTTAGCCTGTTCCTGATTAGGTGTCCTGTACTGTACCATATAATAACCGTATTACAAGCATTTCAAGGCGCACTGCACACATGACGTGTTAAAACGGTATACCAGGTATGTTGTTGTGCCGTTCGGCATAAGCCATTGGCGTACAGAGCAGGCGGACATCAACAGCTAACAAGCGAGCAGGCGGAGCATCAATCACAAACAAACGCATGTAGCAGGACGGCGAGCGGAGCCTGCTTCTTGTTCCCAATACAAAACGGACGAGAGCTTACAAACCCACTCAACACTCAACACGCCCTAGATGATTGCTCGAGGTTCAGTTCTTGTCCGGGGAAGAGAAATTATATCATCGTCGAGCTTGACCCGGTACAAAAGAGAAATCAATGCATAGGAGAATGAAAATGGCCGGTTATCGGTCCCAAAAAACGCTCCCAAAAACCGGTCGAAAAACCGAAAATTGGTTTTGGTGCCCAACACTGTGTATGGCATTCAGCTTTTACCATTTTGTTCGTGACCACACGACTCCTTAACGATGTACTTCCTGGATTCCAGAATGTTGTATGCTACATGATTGAGCAGATTTCGTTGTCAGCCAAGAACCGTTTTTTGGACAAGAATACTCATGTCCATCACACTTTGTCTTATTGCTAATTGCTTTGGTTAATTCGTAGTTCTAGACCAGTAAACTCAACGTACACATTTTTCATATAATTAGTTGTTCTTTTGATCCATAACTGTTTCGTTTTCCAGCAAAAGTCGTAAGAAATTATAACCTCGACGACCTTGTCTGGACACGCCGTGGGCACAAAAAAAAGTTAAAAATAAGTTGTCCACACACCCTTGACACACCTTGTAAGTGCGGATATAAGTCATGCATGCACACATTCCATAGTTTCTGCCATATCCCCTGCGGGGAGGCACGACAGTTCTTCCTTTTTATTCTTCCCTCTTTCGACTTTGCTTTTGTTTCGCTTTGTAGTTGTCTGTTTTGTTCATTTTGTTTTATATCCTCCATAGAATATGTATGTCGGGCCTATCGTACCCAGTATGATGACGTGGCATTTGCATTGACCTACTGTGCTTACTG
>JBBMKB010082432.1:0-12304 GCA_037833945.1 Alaria marginata
AAGGTGGGGCTGAATCGCTCTGGACAGCGCTACTCAAATACAGACGGACAGACGGACAGAATAGCAGCTTTTATATAATAAGATAGATACCGACTACATTTAAAGAAGGAAAAAATACAAAAGTATATAGCGATGATCTCCAATGCAAAACGAGCCTACAGTAGTTTTGTAAAAGGCTGTATCTTCAAGGTTGAACGGGTCTGGTTTTAATAAATAGTCTGGTGTCTGATGGGTTCGTCGGCGACAAAACATTGCAAACCGAGAACAACCAAAACCATTTTTTTGGCAGAAAAAGGACAAAAGCGTACCTATAAGTGTGCCGCCGTGCTTACGTTTAGCTCCATGCGCCACATGTGGGTCCAAGCGAGGGCTCCCGTTGTGTAACTCTTCAGCACTAGTCGTTCTGTCTCTGAATAGGGCCCTGCTACTTCCTGCTACTCGCCGCTGTGTGCCCACCACCATGCCCTTGATGTATAGGGTTCTACGCGGGTTACCTGGCATCGGCTTTCATGTTCGGGCGGTTCGGGGGCTCGTACTTCTGGGGGCGCTTCGCCGACACCTACGGTCGATTGCCAGTCATGTACATAGGACTGTGTTCCACAACGGTCCTGTCGGTCACATTCGGCATGTCAACCACGTTTGCCTGGGCTGTTGCTTATCGGTGAGGGTTGCGGTTATTTACTACAATAGGATCTGCCTCGTTGTACCTGTATGCGATGATTATCCGCCATTTCCTTGTTTACCTCGGACCGTTCCTCAACTACCTATCTCGTCGCTAACTCTTGAATCAACACAAGTAGCAACTGTTAGAGCCGCTAAGGGGTGCGGGACATCGATGTTCCAACAACATACACAGTACAAGCACATCAGCGGGCGGTTTGGAAGCCGTTAGCCGGGAAGAAAAACACAACTACAGTAGACTGAGCATACGGTCGATGTTGCTTCATTCGTTACTTTCGGTTGAAAGTTAGAAACCTCCATGTTTGCATTCGAGCAGGTTTGTTCTGGGAGCATTGAACGGTTTGTTACCGACAGCCAAGACTATGATCTACGAGGTTTGCGGACGCGAACACGAGGTGATCGGCATGAGCTTCGTCATAGGTGATGCCACCCCAGAATTACAGCAGTATGCTGAGTTAACCTCCTATATCGTGGTCTGGTGCAGCCAAGGGTGGCAAACTTTATCGGGTGGCCTGCTCGTTGACAGGTTGGCACTAAAATGTTACATTGGCACTATAGTGAAAAAAAAGTTGCAACTCCTTTACACTATTTATAGGGATCCCGCAGCCAGTGCAATATAAAGTTTTGTACGGAGCCCGGTTGCCCTATGCATAAAGCAACAGAATAAACTGCACAGCTCTAACGAAATACGAGGTACGAAGTCGACCGCACCGCTGGGGGTGTTTCGGCTCAAGAAAACATACCGAACGTTTCTTGTGGCACGTTTTACTTGAGGTTAGGCCAGGCTACACAAACATCTTCCGCTCTCTTCTCCAGTCCCCTTCGCAACGCACAGGCGTCTTGTTAGATACTGCTTAACAGCCCCTGCCAGCGGTTGTGGTATGTTACGCCCTACAAGGGCAGCCTGTCTCACCCTTCACGTGTTGCCTATGACACTCACTAAGCGTTGCCTGTTATCGGTTTGACTAACTTTTCAAGCGCTTGGTCGGTTCCACATGCCTTTCTCGCCACCAAGGGTGCCGGTCGGTTGGACTTGTCATCGGCTCGGGGCTGGGTGGCCTGCTAGCGGAACCAGCGACTCACTACCCCACCACGTTTTCAGAGTCGGGGTTGTTCGGAAGGTGATCGTCACACGAACAACACTAATAGGATTATGTCGGTGGGCACTACCTCCACCAGCCGTTACCTACAGTAGCCACTTCGTTTCCAGTGTTTCTTCGTTAGTTTTGCTGTGTCCTTGTTCGCCACTTCCGCTGCCTACAGTTACTGCAATAGTTACAAAGTATTTTTCGGCGCTTTGGTTGTGTCCTTATGCACCACTTGCGCCGTTGAGTACATATGTGGGTTGTCGCTCTCGGCTCTCCGAGTGTGCTTGAGGTCGGCCTCGATTGTTGCCACTGCGCGCCGGCGAAAGTCGGCCGTGCAAGAGAGTGGACCAACCCGTTCTGCCGACAAACATACCGCATTGGTAGAAGGCATCTGATGATGCTATGTCGTTCGGTCATCTCAATTACCATCGATTAACCTGCCCTCGCCAAGCCGTTACGGCGCCCAGAGCAGCTCGACGTAGTGTTTCACGCCATCATCCTCCGGCTTCATCGACCGGGAAAGCGGATGGTCTAATTACTTTAGTATGTTTACACTCTACGTCTGCAACAGTGATATACCTTAATTATAAGCAGCTTGTCCCTCGGCACGTGAGAGCAGTCTTAAAAAGGTTTTGTTGGGTAACTCTCGCTAGCATTTCGCGCTTGTGGGCATTGGTAAAGGTCGCCAATGGTGTGCGTTTGTGGAGGACATTTTTGCAAAACTCATTGTTTCGTCGATTTTCGGTCGGACGTCTGAGATCCCCCGGCTTCGGTTTTCTACAGAATATCCATCACCCAGCTCAAAATTGGCCCCCATATGTTTGGCGGGCGTGTAAAGTAACAACTCGCTTCGTTGGTATTATTGGTTGCTGTGTTTTCTTCCGTCACTTTGCTGTCTTCCCACGTCCGAGCAAACAAGGTTCCCGTACTTGCTGCCGAACATCCTTGGGGCGGGCCTGGCCTTGATAGCCCTGCCTATGGTATTTTTCTTCCTCGACGAAACGTTGGACGTTCACAAGAGTGGCGACAGGTAACAATCGGGGGCTACGAGCACGGTTGAGGTTTAGTGATTCGTCCTTCTCCATTGAAGCCCAGTCAACTATCGTGCACCCTCATTTATGGTACGACCACTAAATCGACGGGTTAAGTGCCGGCTGTGGCGTCCGAGCCAGGGCTAAATCTCGCCATGCCGAATAGAGTGCGGTGCACATATCTGGCCATATATTGGGATGATGCCACGCCTCCCCGCATAGTCGAACTCTTCCCTCGAAAACACACCGTAGTCGCAGGCTCCTCTACAGCACTAGAAACATCACGAAAGGTATGTGCCTGGGATTGACGAAAAGTCCCAGAAGTAGGATGAAATAGTTGCAAAACCGTAATAGCTTTCCCGATCGAGTCGGGGTTAATCGCCAACTTTCCACAACAGAGGGTGAAATTTGGTTCAGTACGTTTCACCGTGGAGGGGGGAACCGTGAGGTGTAGCGTCAAAGCAACCAGGAAGATGTCCAAACCTACTGCGAGGTATACCGCTCGTGACGAATTGCCTCATACACGTTCTCATAGTTTTCATGTCCACCTTGTTTGAATGCAGGCCCGGGTTTGAGCCCATTTCGACGCCGGAGGCGGAATTAGACAATCAAGTAGAGGCAGCGGATGCGAGGGGGGGCGTCAGAGCGAGAAGCCTAGACAACGGCTACGACCCCCAGCTCACGAGCGGAGGGGGGGCGAGGACGACGGCAGGGAGTGGGGGTAAACCTGGATGTCTAACAGTCGGTAACAACGGTGGGAATAACATCTGCAGCGCCCAGACCCGAGTTGAGGAGCGGCTACTTCTCGTTGAGCAACGCCTGGGATCGCCCAGCCGGGTTCTAGAGCTGGAGGGAGGAGAATTGCGGGGTGTCCACAACGGTGCTCGTGCGAGCGCGCGGTCGGGTGATGGCGGTATTGAAAAGGGTGAGGGGGTCGATGCGGGCGGTAGCGAGAATCGGGGAGGGTGGAGGAGGATTGCTTTCATGCAAGAGTGTCTTCTGCCGATGAAGCTTCTCGAAGAGAAGCGGGTGCGCGCTGCCCTGTTCGTGTACGTCTTGTTTTCGGTGAGAAGATTTTGTTTGTCCTGCCCACTGCATACGATGCTAAACGCGTATCACGTGTTGGAAGGGCGAAACGCTATAAACCATTACTGCTCTCCAAAAGATCTCCTCGTAAAGAGGTGATGGCGGCCTCCTTACGGCGTGGGCCGCGATTGTTTGCCAGGTATGCGTGTGTGGCTTGCTCGGTATAATGTCTCGTTTTCAACGGGGCGATGTGTGCATGGGCTACGCGTCACTGCATCGCCGTTCATCTCGGACCACCTTTATCTCGTGCCGCCTTTGAATCGAAGCTCATACAATTTGGGTCCCAGGAAGTGTACGCATTGTGGGCGCTCAGCACCTTGGCTAGCGGAGGTTTGATTGCACGTCGAAACAGACCGGAAAAGTAACGCATGTCCCACCCAGCACCGAGCACCATGGTGATAATTACGTAGTGAAATGTTGCGCTGACGCACATATTTCGGCAGAATTGCGCTCAGTACACAACCCGCCCGATGCCAGATGCGGCTTAGATTGCATCCGTTTTTTAGTTCCGCGCCATTTTTCGGCGCAGACGAAAACCAGTGTGCGGTAATACTTTGGCCATAGACGGAAACACTGTTTTGAGTCCATTTCGCCGCAGGCGGCACACATTTGAGGTCTTTAGGGGGACCTACTTGGTGAAAAGAGCCGGAAAGAGACACATTATGTATATACGTACGCATATATCCGTACTGAATGCCTCCGGGGGGTCTCTGGCAGCCCGGAGGGCACACCACGCCCTCTTGCACAATGCGAGCCGGACACCTATTGATAATCCTGCTCGGCACCGTGTTTCTTCTATTTCTGTATTTTCCATCGCACGCGTTCTCTCCTCTTCGTTGGCTGACTCATTTCAGTTTCTTGCCTTAGGATTTGACGAAGCGTACCCTCTGTGGGCGATCAGCAGCGTGAGCAGCGGCGGCATGGATTGGACCACCCATGAAGTAGGACAGGTGTGGGGCACCTAACGGCACGTCCCGGGCAAGCAAGCGCCCCGTATATATTTCGTTCCTACCGCTTGTTGCGCCTGTATATGTTCCTCACAGAGTAGGATTCAGAAACAATAGTTAGCCTGTACCTCGGGGAAGCGTTTTGTTTTTGGAAACTCTGCGAATTGTTGTTTGTAGTGGCTCCCGCAGATGTTTTTCTCGTGCCCGGTACCCAGCGTACAGTGTGCATGCGCTGGCATGACGCGGTACTCCTATTGCGCTGCTGGAGTGCGAAGGAGAATGGTTTCATTTTCGAGCGGGAAGCGAACAGTAATGACAATTACTCACAATGTGCTTGCCGCCCACCGCAGCAGTAGTAGGCGTCGTTATCATCCAGAATAATGCGTTGGCTGGCCTCCCTCCCCTCCTCGTTCTGGGTGGCCATTGGTTAGCGGTCAGCCAATGCCCGTCTTGGCCTGAATTCGACGATGTTCCCGAGGCTGTTTAGATATCAACAACATCGTCAACACACCCCAGCCTCCGCTTCTTAGCTGCCTTTGAATATATCGTGGTCGGCTTCACATGTGGTGTAACTTTCCCGGTAGCCCCCTGTGAAAACTTGCATCGATCTGCTTACCGTTTGCGTTTGTGCCCACCCGCTCTCTACCGCTGCAGGCCCTAGCTGCGTGTGGCGGAGCCATGCTTATCTTCCAGTTCTTCGTTTATCCGTGGATTGTCAAGCGGATAGGCCTGACGAGGTCACAGCGCTGGTCCAGCTGCATCTCTATCCCCGTCTTCCTAGCCTACCCCTTGCTCCACCGGCTGCGCGAGTCCGAGGGTGTGGTTATGGCTGCCTCGCTAGTCCTGCTGCTCTTTACCAACATGGCTATAAGCGCGGTAGGTGCCACGCCTGCCTCCATTAACTGTCTCTCTCGCACATGTTCATATTGCTGGGAAATATTAATGTGTGATGCCGATCATGTCGTCCGTGTTACTGACGTGACGAACACGTTGAGGCCGATCTACGATATTGTGCTGTGCAATGTCGACCATCTTGATTTTACAGCGCGATGTCGCTGTACGATGTCAGTTGTATTGGCAATCGCGACCCACCTGCAGTGGGTGCTAGATTCCCAGCTTTTTTATTTGAACTTCTTTGAAGTGCAATTGGTGAAACCCTCTGTCATATGTATGCATGAAGAAGGCCTATACGCTCAGGGAATGTATCATTTGGGTGTGTCGATGTCGGAAGCTTGATTTTCAGGCACAGATTTTTGCTTGAACCGTGATGAGATGGTTCGCCCACGAAACAGGCCGGGTTGGCGTTGGGGGGGGGGGTGGGGTGGCGACGGCGGCCATTGCCAGCGTGAATAGCATTTTGAATATTTGGTCTTACTTCAGCAGTGTTATCGATTGTCCATGCGTCGCAAATCGAGCAAGGAATGACGTCAACGGTACTATCCCCGAAGCAGATCACGTCCTATTAAAACTGGTTTCGGCCTACCTGCTTCAGTTATCTTGGGACCTGGGCCCCGCTGTTGAACCGCGGTACGTAGTCTCCATGGTGAAGTGGGGGCGCCCATCAAGTTTCGGTGGCGTCCACGGTGGCGAGTCTGGTACGATTGATACAACCACCATCGTTGATTTCGGGCTCGTCGTGGACGGTGCGTTAGAGTTAACGCATGCTGCATCGGTTAACTTGCTATCCTCTCTATATACTTTATCTCTCTATTTCTAGCTCGCTTTTCTGCGCGACAGACAACATGTCGGGAACCAGCGGTAGCGCCAGGTAAAGCAAGCGTCGTAGTACCTATCACGAGACGTTCGTTCTGCCTAAGCGCTTTCAGGATCAAGCATTCCACTATTCCATATGTCTGCAGAGCTTAACGTAATACCCTAGATCTAGAGCTGTGTGAGCTCGGAGTCACAGTGCCTGCGCCGAGAACAGGTAATCCCTGACGTGGCACCCCCTCTACCTCCCCCTCGGTTCATCTGCATTTCCTCCCCTTCGTTCTCTGTGCCCCCTCCACCCCTCCCCCAAACAGATGTTCACTAACATTTCTCTAGCGATCAACAACGCGGTAGACCCCTCCCAACGTGGCACTCTCAACGGCCTCTCGTTGACGTTCGGCTCGCTGGCGACAGCAGCCGGTCCGACAGTTTGCTCCACCATCTTCGCTTGGTCCGTCAACCACCGTCGCCCATTCCCGTTGGACTGCCATCTCATATTCTGTATATTTGCCCTTGGCATGATCGTCGTTACGGCCACGAGCTGGAATATCGTTATTAAGATCGAGTCGCAGCCAGAGGGTTGTGCTGCTTCGTCTGTAGTGATGGCCGAGAAGGCCATCAGAGGGGCCGAAGAGGTGGGTTTAAGCTCTGGAAAGTAGAGCATTATAAAGCAGCCGAGTTAACGGCAAGAGGGCGGTGAAGTGCAGTGGGATGAGGGTGGTCAATGGCACGAAGGCGGTGGAGCGCAGTGAGAGGGGGGTGGTTAACGACATGATGGCAGTGGAGTGGCAGGAGGACGGTGAAGTATACGGAGGCGGCGGAATAAAGAGGCAGCCAGTGCAAAGGAGGCGGAGGAGCCTACGAGCGTGGACCGCTGTTCATTCGCAATCGAGCGCCCGAGGGCGGCAGTCAACCGGTCCAGACACCCAACTTCTTCACGTCGCATTTAGCGTCAATAACAAAATGTCATGCTCTTTATGTGCGGGGTGGATAGTAACCTAGCAGGACTGTGAGTAAGATGTTGATGTGAGAGAGCGCTGCTTTAATCAACTGAACTGGATATTCGTGTTTATGCTACAAGAGGTGCGCTGGTCCCGACGAGACGTACTTGGTCACTGATGATGGTAGGAAGATGGGGGCAGAGTGTTTCGGCTGCGTTGATGTGGTGATGCATTGATATGAGGTGATGGAAGAGACTCCGAACGGTGTGGGGTTTGTACCCAGGGTACCTTCCGACCTTGCTCGTTGAACGTAGTCCAGGAGGAACACGTTGTTATCTCTTGCCGCACATGGGCGCATATGCTCGATGGTCGTGTGCGTTTCCGTGAACAGAGGTTTGTTACGAGTCGAGGCCACCACGGTAGTGAGGCATGAGCAGTCGCCTGCATTAGTTACAGGAATATTGAGGTCTGGAAGAAATAGAGGGATGGATGTTAACCATTTTTACTGTTTCCTTGGCCACGCCCGCGATGTTGTTCTCCGTGAGACTGCTCGACAACTGAGCATGAAGGTGACGGGATGTTTGGAGTATTACGACGGGTGTGCGGGGGGGAACAGGAATCTGCAAATTCATCGTCAACTCCACATCGCACCGTGCAGATAAGCGGCTGCAGCGGCTGTTCGCTGACCCCGCGGGACCTACGCCGACGTGGACCGGCGACGCCCAGTACTGTCTGATGATCGTCGAGGGTGCCACCAACATGGGCTGACCGACCTCTCTGCCGAACAAGAGCGTGGCCACGGTTACCCTCAGTTTCCGCGCTTTCCTGGCGGCCGTCAATACCTGCAGGAAGCCGGCACGCCTTCGCACAACCAACGGCCTCAAGTTCACCCACAAGGAGTTCCAAAATCTGGAACAACTCCCACAACGAGTGCACGTCCGTCGATGGCCCGCGGACGGGCGGGTGGGGCGGTTTTTGGGCTTTTGTTGCCAAGGGGGGGATGGCGCCCTTCCCAGAGTTTAATTTCACGTTCGATGGCGTGGAGTTACCGGCCAAGGCGCTCGGCTATAGGCTTACGTGGCCGGAGGCATGGACGTGGATGTGCGATGCGATAAACGTCATGGCGCGGGTGGATGAAAATCTCAGCATATGTGCTCCTTCGCTAAGCTCCGCGAGAGGCAGTACAGGGACCCCGTACTGCCGTACATGATACCAGGGCGCCACAAGGTCAACCGGGCGTCAAATCGGAGCCAAAGGGGGGGGGCTGCTCGACCTGACCTCCAGCGACAGGCAGGCGTCGGATTTGTTCAAGGTCATGATGTCGTCATCATGCGTCGGGAACTACCGACTGATGTAACGTGAGGCTACCAGCGTGCGCCTTTTTATTGGGGTGTGGACAACGGGCACGGGAGGGGCCGCGATGGTCGCGCCACCGCCGCCGGCGAAGGCGGGGACTGTCAGTGCCCCCGCAACAGGAAACGCCGCAGGGTTTTGAGGTGTGGTGCCGGCAGTCGTCACAAGTGAGGTGCATCGCCGGCGTCCTCGCCAGCACCCCCGCCCCCTGTGTCATCCGTACCGCAGCGGCAGCAGCTGTCGTCGCTGGTGACGGGTGTATCACCGGAGTCTTCGTCCGCTCCCCCTGCATAATCGGTGCAGCAGCAGCAGCCGTTGCGGGTATCGCCGGCGGTGACGCGATCGGCATCGCGACAGCAGAGGGGGCTGAGTCACTAGCAAAGGTCCGCGTTGATGTTGGCCAGGCGAGAGAATACTGACGTAGACAAGGTAGGTCAGTCCCCGCCGCATATGCCCGCCTTGAGCTGCTTTTACGCCCTGTGGGTGAGTTGTTGACACCCGGCACGTATGGTCAAGCGTGCGTGGAGTAGCTCTCGAATGTGCAGGAGTATGCCACGGATCGTAAATTAGATGGTTTGCGCAGCGCAGGGATGTTCAGTGCGAGTGTTGACGGGAGCGGTGGTGGCACGGGCCAGCGAAACGGCATCGATGTGATATCAGCCACGGGTTATTCTCGAATGTCGAGATAGGTAGAGCAGTGCGTAAAAAGGCCAGGTTAGGAGCGAGGGGCTTTGGGCAGCGTGCAGACGTTGATTGTTTAATCAACTTTCCCTGTGCCGATCATTTGGGAGTAATAAATTCGATAGTTGGCTGCGGGTTTTGTGCAAGATTGGATTGGAGTTACGTCATATCGATGCCGATCAGGCGTTTGTCCAGTCAGAGGTCGGTGAGGCCGCCTTCCTGCGTCTCCCTAAGGGGTGAGGAGCGGTAATCAACGTCGTTAAGCTATGTCGCAGTCTGCATGGTTTGCGGCAGGCACCGCGACAACGGCACCACCACTTGGTACGTGGTATGAGACGTCCTGGCCTTGGATAGTGTAAGGTGGATGCGTGTATTATGCGTTTGGTGGAGGAAGGGGGCGTTTTCATCGTGGTAGTAGTACATGTAGATGATACACTTGATGGGGTTTAATTCTAGATGTGACAACTTTTGAGGGGACCTGAACTAGTTCGTTCCTGTCGGCAAGCTGGAGAGGGTTGGAGTGGTATGCAGATTATTGACTTTGTCGAGACCGGGATGTAGGGACGTTGACGATATCACAGTTGTGTTTCGCTGAGGTGCCGTAACGAAGTTCGGTGTAACTCGCGGAAAGAGTAGTCCTCTACTGGCCTGCCCGGAGCTTGAGGTGTTTGACGAGGATGAGTCAGACGTTGCTGGGCATTTTCGGTTTTTGGTAGAACATTTGATGTGGCTGGCGGACTAGATTAATCCGGCCATCCTTAACATGGTGCGAGAGGTAGCGAGGATTCTGCTCCGCCAAAGTTAGTGCATTGGTAGGTAGCGTTGCACTTCCTGGTGCACATGAAGTCTACAAGTAGTTACGGTATTATATTTCAGGGAGGTACATGGGTAGTGGAGCTCAGTCGGAGTTACACGTGGAACGTAGATGCGGATTCTGCACACAAGGCTGCTGACCGGTGGTATACTTCTAGCGGAGTTGTGATGCGTGGTGGTGCCTGTGTATCGTTTTTCTCTATATATGACGCAGATACGCGTCACGCTTTCCTATGCAAGAGGAGTACGTGACGATGGCCACGGGAGTTCGCTACGTAGACGATTTCATGCGGTATGTGTGGAGTTTTCGTTTTCCGGATCGCGATGTTGGGTCTACCACGGTGGTGGAGGGTACCAAAGGAGCGACAACTTCGGCGAATTACCGTGTGGTTACTCCTAACAGGAAGCAAATTGATGTCCGTCATCACTTCCTTCGGGAGCGTGTTGCCCAAGGGGAGTGTGGGATTGTCCACGTACCGTCGGCAGAGAATCGTGTTGATTCTCTCACCAAGCCGTTGGACATGGAAGCGTTTCATGTTACCGTAGCTTTGTGAACTTGTGATGATTTAACTCGTTATTGTTTCGGGTATTGCTGAGTATGTTTGGGGATTTGGCAGGTTGGAATAGGCAGGAAATATTTCGGGAATTGGAGAAGATGTTGGGAGGTACCCATGCGAGGAGTAAAGATATTACGTCAGTACGGTATGCCAATGGTCTTGATGAATCGTGTCGCACACTTTGGCTATTGATTAATTGCGTACATCGTACAGGGGGGCTAACTTTTAGTATCCAGAGTGTTTTATTGTTTCAGATGCTATTTCTCGTTTTCTTCCGCATACTCCTGTCGGGAGTGTCCGGCAGGGAGGCTGCTATAGTTTGATCTGAGTTCCTTTTCGATTTGAGATATTTATCGGAGACTTGCTGTTATATTGCTTCTCTTACAGAGTACCTGATTTACAACAGGGGGGGTGATATTATCGGGCGGTGGGATGTCTATGTGAAGACAGCATTATTATTGTATATTTGGAGGTTTTCCCAACATACTCTCGTTTGTTGGGTTTTCCCCTTCCCGCAGGTACTGGCTTGCTCTATTTGGAAGATACCCTGGTATACCTATTGAAGTGGGGATTGAGATATTTGGTATTCAGGTTGCCGTTTTACCCTTGGATATGTCACATGATGGAATTTCGGCTTTGCCGTTTTACGTTGTATATGGTGATGAGTTGTTCGGGATCGGTCGTATCCCGCACCGAACGGGGAGCTGTTTGCGGTATCCAGTGATTTGACACTATTCTACGGAGGTATGGGATTATGATTCTAGGTAACGTGTTTCCGGGTGCAGAACCCACTGAGGCATGTTGGGGGCAGTCTGTGATGTATGTAATGATACGGCTCGTGTGTGGGTGGACTCCGTGATATAACGATACGGCTAAACATCATGTTTTCTTCATCTACGGCATAGGGGCAGGCCGCGTGTTCATAAAGCACATGCCAATACAGCAAACGCACTGCAAACAAACAGCTAAACCTGCTCGCAATCATGACATATATTATGGAATTCCCAGCTTTACCGCCGCCTGAAAGGGCTACCGTTGCACGGTGCGAGTGCACGCGAGGCTCACCTCGCTTTAAACCAGGTAGGTGGGTACGATGGCGGCAGAAGCGTGCCAAAAGGTTCATCTCTACGTGATCAAATATTTCGGCACGCTACGGAGAATAGCATTCTGAAAGCACGACACAAACTCGGTAGATCAGGGTAGACCTAAAAGGTTACCGGGTTACCGCTGCCAGGGCACGGCGCGGTAGCGACCAAGGCGCAGTCGAGACTGGCGGGCACAATGGCGAAAACAGCGCGCGATACAACGAAGCTCGTCACAAAAAAATACATGACGCGCTGAGTCACCCCACGGTAGGGGTGCAGCAAAAAGTCCCTGAGCTCCAAACATTAGGAGCTCAATATCTCACCCGAAATA
>JBBMKB010082443.1:0-12302 GCA_037833945.1 Alaria marginata
TGGGTTGGTGAGTGAGTGGGTGGGTGGGTGGGTGGGTGGGTAGGTGGGTGGGTGAGTAGGTGGGTGGGTGGGTTGTTGGGTGGGAATGAGTGAGTGTTGATCTCAGCCGCGTTTGTAGCTAGTGAGATTAAGCGCTCCTTTTCTCTGCCTCAAAATAAAAAAGTTACCCTATACAACTCCAGTCCCTAGTAGTTTGTCTCCAACAATGCGGGTTGCAGTTACCAGTAGTATGACTAGTTCTAGAGGGATTCAGCCCATTCGCTGTAGTTCGAAATCTACCCACCGATACAATCCGAGTGGGCTCTCGCTGAAGAACATTAGCGCAAGTGTAATAGATCTACTCCTAAAGGTTGAGGTCAGGCGTGGTCCGTCGTTAGCAGCCCTTTCTTCGGCTGGTCTATCTCTGCGTCTGGTTTGGATGTGGAGACACGCCGGGGCGGCTTGTGTGAAATACCGGGTCCATCCACAGTCTTGGGGAGTCAACAGCGATGCGCGTTTGTTGTCTGACCCTTCCAATGCGATAGAAGGGTGGTGGAATGAAGCGGTGCCGTGTAGGGGCTAATGCCTAGCCCCCCCCCCCACTTTCAGACGTGTAAACATGCCCCGGAAGAGGAGGGAAAAGGGGATGTGGTGTCCGCGTAAGGTCAGGTTGGCCTGTAGTCGGTTTGGGTCCCGTTTCTTCCTCCTTCTCGCCGTGTATGTGGCCGGAGTCTGGCAGCGGCACCCACCATTCTGCCTTCAAATTGTGGTCGTTCTTGCCTGATCGCTTTACAGCTTTTGTTAGTCTAAAGAGGCGGTGCCGAACAGGAGAGGGTGGCGACACCCCCTCCCCCCGGCGTTCTCCCTCCGCCTCTTATAGTAGCAGGGGCGAGGGTACCCCCCCCCCCTCGACGTCTTGTGTTAATCGGAACTTAAGCATGATTTAATTTTTGGGAATAAAAGGGATCCGGCGCGCGTACGGGAGCGGGTCGGATTATAGTTGATTGGAAGTTGTTGCGGGTCCTTGCTGCGATGATTGGTAGAAGGCAAAGGAGGCGGGGGAGGAGAGGGGGGGGCAGGGCGGGGGTTGGTTTGGGACTGGGACGACGTTTGTCGCCGTTGGGGGCTGATTGCTGTGCATGCCCCCCCTCCCCCTAAGGATGGTGTAAATAAATACGCGGAGCGTTCGTTTTTAGTTCAGAAAATGTGACGGCACCCGGAGATAGTTGGGGCGTCGCAAGGGTTGGACGCTATAGGGTGGATAGATAGATGGGTGCAACGGTGCTGAGCGGTAGGGGGGATGACGATGAGATCGCGGATTTAGGGAGATGTCACGATGATATGAACTAAGCGCTTGTCCTTATCCTTCAGTAGCAGGAGCAGCAACAGCGTTGCCCGTTACATGCCGTGGGCATATAATATACTGGTATGCATAACTAAAGACCCTGGTTGAATCCAGGGAATACATGTATGCATCCATTTTGAAAGCCTGGGGATGAACCGAGGGTGTCCCCCCCCGGGTACGAAAGCCGGGTGACCCCCCCGGGGATGAAACTAGAATGATCACCCCTGGGATGAGCTCAGGATCCCCCCTCCCTGTCTACCACATATAGACGCACTCAGAGGAGTTAGTGGTGCGGTCGGCCGTCGCGAGTGTAGGACCCAACCAGCGAGGCTATGATAGAGGTGGACATGTCACGGCTGTTGGGAGGGGGGCCTCACGCGGGATATGGAAGAAGTGCCATTAGACACATGAGAAAAGGGCAAAGGGAGGGAGAACAGGGATCCTGCCACCACTACAGTACTACTATTTTGTTTCTAAAATCGCAAAGTGGCCTTTTGGCTTGTTCGTGGGAGCAAGGTACTGAAGGTTGGGGGAAGTCCGTTATAAGCAGTCCGTTTTGCTAAATGTTTGGCAGGCACGGAATGGAGGTACGACTGACGGTGGGGGTGGGAGTTGCGGGGGTGCGTGTGGGTGTGTATGGGTGTGCGTGGGTGTGCGGGGGGTGGCTTGGTGATATTGCGGAGGGTCGGGGGGCGGGGAGGGCGTTATACATCTCGAGAGTGTCTCAGAAGAAGGCGAATTGCCGCCGTACCGTATGTAACATCCTTTGGAGGGGCAGGGCTGGTCAGGACAGGTCAGGATAGGCCATTACAGGTCAGGACAGGTCAGGACATGTCAGGGCAGGTCGGTACAGGAGTCCCAAAGAGGAACACCTTACAAAAATGGTTCTACCCAACGGAGGCGGCTATAAAAAAAACTGTAGAGGCCAAGAAGGGTCGGCGGCGGGATCGAGCTAGATTACATTACAATAGAAAGAAAAACAATTATACAGAGGGCAGAGAGGCCTGGATACGAAGGAGTCGGTGTTTTCGTAGTGCCCTGTACAGGTCGTTCGGCGAGGCTGTTGTGAACGCTGGGGCCGGGGCGGCGGCGGCGGGGGGCCTGAAGTCGTCGTCTATTCGTCAGGAGGGGCAGAGGAATGATGCTTCCGCGCCAGATCGGAAACCATCGAGAAGCAAGATTTGGGCAGGATAGCATATTCTTCGTCCGGAATCGAGGTGGTGGTAGAATGTGTGTACGTTGAAGAAGCACCCGATCCCGGTAGCGGAGTGATATCCCCAGATTGTTTCTTTTTTCGTTATCGAGGGAATGCCGGAGGGGGTGGGGGGTGGTAGGATGGGGTGGTTGATGTTTTCGAGGGTACCGGTTGGGGTTTTCAAAGGTTTAGCAAGCGGAACGAAAGAGGGGTGGGTGGGTGGATTTCCCTTTCCGAAAGGAAGCATTGTTTCGACGTTTCTATTCCTGATCCGGGAATCGTAGCAACATATCAAGAGAGTCGATATAATGCCCGCATTCTGCCGCTTGTATTAGCGTCAAGGGGACTGCACTATACGCTTTACCTTCAAGAAAGTTAGAGTACCTTGCGTCTTGGGTGTCGTTGAGGTTGGACTCTCGCCTTGGGTTTATAGAGGTTGGGCCATTGCTTGTCTTCGCTTCAAGAAGACTGGACTATCGTCCTATTGACCTGAAGAAGCTCGGGCTTATTGACGTCAAGAATATTGGACTATATCTTATCGCCTTGGGTTTCATATAAGTTATGTTGTTGACTGTCTTGGCTTCACATAGATGGGCTATTGTCGTCTCATTAGCAGCTTCAAGGAAGCTGGGTTATCATCGTGTTGGCGTCGAGGTGGTTAGACTACATCGTTTTGGCTTTAAGGAGCTTGGGCTACAGCAGTACACCATGTGTGTGTTTGTGGGTTGAATAATGGTGGTGGTTCGTTATTTTCTGGTAGATTTTGCGCTGCATATCATAGCTTGTGATATTGCTCTTTAGTATATCGCGCGCGGCGCAAATGTGGGAGTTCCATATATATGAACACGGCGTGTATCTATGCTCAATACTGGTATATGACGATAGCGCCATATATATGGCGATGTTGCACGCGCGTTGGAATCAATTGGCTACGAAAAATCCCCGCGCGTTGTGCGGAATCTCCAGGTAGATGGATTGATGGATAGATACATAGATATATGAGGCGAATAGGTCATGGTACCTGTAAACCTGTTCAATACCTGGTACATACTACAGCACATCCTGGAGGCAAGTACGATGGTTGCGTGCTTCAACCGAAACAGCGATCGCAGTAAACAATAAAACGTGTAGATTGTAGCGGATCAGCATGATGGATTGATGGGTGTCGAGCCGTCCGTCTCAGGAGAGTCTCATTTACTGCCATATGTGGCCGTGTGCTGGCATAGAGGGGTACCTGGTGCCGCCTTCTACGGCGCACGCTTTCGTTTTTTTTTTATTTTTTCCTGCAGCACGAGTAGTACAATATAATTATTACATTCTGGATCTTTCCTTAAAGGGCATGTTGTTCAATTGCGGTGGGTCCCGCTCGATGATCGGGCGACGCGGTTTGGACACGGTAGAATATTCTGTTCGCGCTCTGAGCCATTCTACGATACAGGTAGCACTTTTTGGCGTTTTTATTTTCTGGATGACGGGGCTCCTTAACCCAAACTCGTCGGAATGTCATACTATTTTGGCAATACGCTTTTTTGACATAGATGGGCCACGGGTTTGCTCATCGGATTGCGCGTTCAGTTTACTCAAAATCAGTTGTTCGGTGAGTTATAGAGCTCCTCAAGTGAGGAGGTTCAGAAAAAACATGTTGCACCTCTATCGTAGAAAGCGTCCTCTGCGAGATGGTTCACGATTACCTTTGGCGCCGAAATGTGCTGCCACATACTTTGTTCCATGCCCTCTTACTCACCCGTTTTTTTTTATGTTCTCGGTTCGATGGTTGTTTCTGGGAACGGTGTATCATGGGCTAGCTATTAATTGACGATCGATGGCAGCTATCTGGTCATGTCGACCTTGTCTCGGTCGCGACTGGGTTCGGTCGAGGGCCCGGCGTGCACTGTTTTTCCCGTGTAGTCTGAGCAACAACATTGGTCGCTGTGACACCTGCTACGATAGAGGTGCGCCCGTTTTTTTCTGGGGATCCTCACTTTAGGGCGCTCTGAACCTCACCCACCAACCGATTTGGAGTAAACTGAAAATTCAACCCGACGAACAAACCCATGGCCTAGGTATACACAAAAAATCGGACTAAAAAACAAGGAGGTTCCGACGATTTTGGGCTAAGGAGCCCCGTCATTCAGAAACAAAAAAGCCAAGAAGTGCTACCTCTATCGTATCGCCAAAAACTCTTCATCACACCAAGCCCAAGGGGATTATTACACGGACGGTTGGACAGACCCCCCCGCCGCCCTCCCCCATGGCCACAGCATCGAGAAGTAATTACCGATCCCCACCCCATGTTGTCCTTCTTTTTGCAATATTTCATATATATTCACTTCTTTCGTCCACAGCCGCAAAATGTTCAAGTCTCGCAAGAACGAGCATGGCGACTGAGCTAACTAAATAAGCACCGTAACTGAAGTACTGAAGTCGGAATGCAACCCAGGTAAAACGGCATGCTGTATATACGTACACGTGGAGGACGCGTTGCCTGTCAGGCTCAAATTCATCTCAGCGTTTCCTCCATCCTTAACGTTTGTGGGTAAAGTCTATAAGCAATGTTGGGCTGGCCTCGTTGTTGTGTTCAACTTGACAAACGTTTAGCGTGATCCCAATTACACCAACCAAATGTAATCCTCACTGTTTCCGAGTAGTTTTTCCAAAAAAACGTGCGTGCAGGGCCAAAGGCTCTCAATGTCAAGACTTGGGGGGGGGGGGGGTGGTCACTTCCCGTGCGTAAGGAGTAAGTGAGAGAGTGGTGAGTCTCAAATTTTGTCTCCATGTTCTATTAGCCGTGTTCAGTAGCCTTTGCGATGTTATCAACCCGCAAATCATACCAGATAGTGTGGGACCTTCACGCTTCCATTTCAGTACCTACATCAACTCAGTGACACCTAACAGAAACAGGCTAATAACAAGCGCAGGCTGAGATTTACAAGAAAATAAGATATTCGGGAACCCTTATGCTGAAGTTAGTGCAGAACGCCCCCGCTCCAAAAGAAGAAACTCAGCCTGAGTCAGTATTTTTGTTTATTATTAGGTGTCCTGTACTGTAGTGAGCGGCGTCGTGCAACAATTACTCGCGTAAGCCTACTCTACGGCGGTGCTATGGTGCATCTGTACTTTATATTTGCTCTATTTAATAGCCTTGCGTGATGACGGATGTGTCTTTTCCGCGGACCGCTGTCATTCAGCAGAGCAGCACTTCAAACCGCTGTGTGTGATGCATTACAACAGCAAAATGGACAACACGTGGATGAAACACAATTGTGACTCCACAACTATGTGCAGCCGTTATGCAGTACTGTATACCGCCCAGGACGTTCTATAGCACACCCCTGGAGTATACCCGCTCGGGCGATGAAACATTTTAGATTAAAAAACAACACCGCGTTTATCACCCCTGGTGTACGTTTTATACCACACCCCCTGCGGTATCATGCCTCACAATCGGAATGACACCCCCCAGATATCTTCTCCCTCGAAATAAATGCCGGACGGGCACGTTTGTTTGCGGTCAATTTCAATCTCACACGTCGGCCCACACCAACTCGACTCTATATGCCGAGCGCTAACCCTATCCCTTCTTTGCGCTTCTCGAGGTAGGCAAGGGCAGTCGTGCGACTCCGCAGCGTGCTTGGAGTGTGGCAGTTCTTAGTAACCCCTGGTATCACACCTCTTGCTTATATCGCACACCCTAGAGTGTATCATCTCTTTCGGGGATGCGCTTTTTCGAGTTCAAAACGCCCACCCAATGAATGTATCGCCGGGGGACGTTGTATATCACGCCCCCGGAGAATGTAGGAGTATTACGCCGGGTGAGAAATGTTATTGAGCCCAATGTCATCACCGGGGGTATGATGCACACCGTCATATACGGTGTGTCCAACAGAGGCCTGGTCGCAGTGGTCATTTCATGGTTCCCATAGACCTCTGGTCCACATTATTGCGGTGCCCGCACCATTCAGGGTAGCTGCAATATACACAATTCACCATGCATCCCGGGATAGTGCGGTATCGTACTAAGTGGCACCCATGCATCTTAGTAGTGCGGTACCGCACTACCCCGGGTTAGTGCGAGATCTCACTTTTGGTGCGGTAAAACTCGCCTCACGAACCACCGCACTGTTGCGGGACCGCCATACATATACTTCGTATATGTTTTACCGTCAGTGCCCAGAGTTTGGGGACTTCATGTTCGCAACTCTTGAAGAATTGAGAAGACCCCTCAAACAATTTGGGTGGAAATACTGCATTTATTTGCACATCATGTTGTTTCCTGGGTACCCCTTCCCTCCCCCCCTGCGTTCCTTTTTATCTCTTTATTTCCATAAATCACTTTTTGTTTCTTCTTCATTACAGTATTCTCCTTTTCTTTCTTCCTCGCAAGTAGCCTGGTGTGCTGGCTTGCTTATGTTCCGCCTTCACGTCCATTGCGTTTGGCCCTGCGTGCCAAATCGTCTTACTACTATACTTACTGCGTATTTGCGATGTTTGTTACCTCTCTCTGTCTTCTTAGTCTGTAGTTCGTGACCATAGAGCTCGCCTCTCAAGGAGGGGGCATCGTCACGGATATACTGGTTGTGCTGGATGTAGATGGGTGGAAATATCGGTTTAATGTGAAGAACACACACATGCAAATATCATACCAGGTAGCTGGTGCATTAGCTGGTACCTGGTATCTTACTTGGTATTCGTATAGGTATGCATACTGTAGCGCATCGCCGTGGCAGGGTTCCTCTTAAACCGACGTTCCTTCACACACACACATATATATATGGCCCCCCTTAAATCCTATGAAGTGGACACGACCGGTTGTCCGGCACTTGGTATTAATATATTCAAGATATACATACTGATTGTGAATCTTCCCAAAGGTAGCTATTCATATTAGGCGCCACGGCCAAAACCCCCGTAAATATTCCCAATCAATGTGTAACTGGCGCGCCCTACGTGCAGGAGCAACCTGCACATAATAAGCTGTGCAGGTTGCGACATGTCAACTTTAACCTTCACGGTGGCTCAGACCGCAACCCGACTCCTGACGTAACCCTAACCCTAACCTCAACCCTTCGGGGGGCTCGAGGTCGGCAGGGGCAGTCACAAGGCACCGCCGCTTGTTTTGGTGGCGTTTTGTAAAACAAAAATAAGCGGCCGAAAAGCCAGCCTCGAGCAATAAGACCAACGAACTGCCCACAACCTGCGCATATTGTGTGCAGGTTGCTCCTGCACATAGGCATAGGGCGCGCCCTCATAACTCGGTTTTCGATCAGTTACTGGGGCATTTGCAAGCGGGAGACAGTGTGGTGGCCCCATTTAAGCTTGCTTTTTGGCCGACTCTTATGGGAGACGAGACCAGAAAACGAAACATGATTTCCCTTCATCGTGTAGAAACCCCAGGGCAGTGCCGTCGGTAGACATGAGCCATTTCCGATCACTGCCCAAACAAAACAGATGTGTTTTTCGCACACATCACCTACCATCGCCGACGATTGCCCGCCTCACAGGGCACGAGATGGCGTCAAATCTTCAACGCTGCATGCTCCACTGCTCTGAGAGTCTCGCTGCCAAGTTTGAGGACCGGTGATGCGGTGTGGCTGGAGTTATCGCTCGAAACGTGCGAGCCTAACCCATTTCTGGCCCAGGTTTTTCCAGACGGAACTGGGGCACAGTTCAGTTTGAAACAAAAAACACACTTTTTTACAGCTGCGGCACACAAAACGAGATACCCCGAGATCTCCAGCGGGCTGGTTGGGTTTCAACACCATAAAGGGGAAATCCTGTTTTGTTTTCTGGTTTCGTCTACCTTAAAGAGTCAGCTTTCCCTTATTGAATGTTGCGTCCACTCTAAGGGACGAGGGGAGAAACACGCGTACTTCAATTGAAGTACATATCGTTATAAGTTGCTCTTTGTGTTCCGGACAAAATATATTGAAATTTGCCGCGCACTTTCTCCACTTTTTCGGCGACCCTTCATAATATCAGAAAAAATAACAGCAAGGTGGTGCTGCCTCGGAAGCAGTCACACCCCACACACGCAACACGGGACGGGAGAGCAACGACACCTCGCCAGTCGACAGTGAAGGAGTTCGGTCATAGGGTGGTTCAGCAGCAACAACAAGGGAAGGAGCTCTGAAGGTTTTTTGTTAGACGGAAGAAGGTGAGGACCGGTGAGGACTACTCTTTTCGTTGAGAGGACTCTGCGAGATCTCTCTCACAACACAAGGTTTTCCTACACTAATTTCAAGTAGTCATAGTTTGTCCCCGAAAACGCGGGGTCCAGTTCAAAATGGGTGTAAAAACAATGCGCACCTGTCTGGGTAAACGTAAACGATGCGCACCCGCTCCATGGTATCGTCTCCCTAGGAGGCATCGGCACGGACACTGGTTGTGCTAGATGTAGATGGGTGCAAATATCAGTTTAAAGTGAATAACACACACCCATGCAGCTCCAAATGGGATATTGCGCACCCAGGTGATACATTACAACTATATGGTGGACTGGCTCAACAAACATTAAGCGGAAGGTATACACTGTAGGTTCGGACCAATGTATGGACCCGATACACGAGATTCAAACCCTAACTTCAACCCGGACTTATAAGACATTCGGCAATAACACCTTGCTTGATAGGCTTCTAGGTCGCGACACTTTGGTTCCACGTTGCAACACCATGCGTGCGTGGTGTTATTATATCAGTTACCTAAGTGGTGCGGATGGTTTCTGTTGCTGCAAGTTGATCTCACATTATCTCATTGCCACGATCTAGCCCGTGGTCACGAAAAATAGTGTAATGGCGGTCATATAAATGCCGTATAACACCCCCCCCCTGGGATGGTTTTTCGAGCCTATTTTCTCGAACAACATCAGGGGGGCACACGTAGCTTTGGAAATAAATCGTCGGCATCTAGCCTATATCCCTAGAGTTATCGCTTGGTGTTTGCACTCTCTTTGTTGTCGAGAAAATCAGCCTGGGAATTATTCCGGGAGTCGCAGGGGTGTGTGTTGTCTTGCGTGCTATACGGTTCCTGGCATGCCACAGAAATATGAACGCGACGCCGGTTCGCCACAACTTTTGTCTGATGTGCTACTGGAATGTACTGAAGAGCAAAATCAAGAAGATACTCTGTGAGCCAGCCCTTAGCCCAAAGTGCTGTACGAAGGGGTTCGGGCACACGAAGCGTTAAAGGGCGCATATTTTACGTAATAAACCATCAGCATCAAATGCTGACCGAACCTACGAGCTATGGCAGTAAGGAAAATGACACAGCCCCCCCCCCCCCGTGGACTTCTGAACATAGTTCGGAACTGCGCCCAAAACTACTTAAATTGTTTTTGTGGGAACAGTCTGCGGTAGTATATACTCAACAGCAAAGAGCAGGGGCAAACTACTTGGACATATTGTGGGATCAGTTTGCAGTATTAATAGTTTATTCACTCCTAGCCTGCCGTCGACTCGCAGCGGGGACAAAACGATCGCCCAACCAACCACATTCATCATGCCGAAAATGTCAACCAGCGCTCGAAAGGGCAACAACACCAGTTGCCTTCAAAATCGCTGAGGCGGGATGTCGAACACTCGTTCGTCCTGTGCTCTCGTGCGCGACGCCGATCTCGTCATATCGACGGCAGTGGTGCTACGGGTGTCCCCAAGCGTCCAGCCCCGCCGATTGGCTCTACACCTCGCACGCTATATCATATCATATGTGTTGCGCTACTATGTTGCCGCCCTTTCCCAGTGGTTTTCCGTCCCGTCCCTTCTCGCGCTCAAAGCAATTTTTTTATTTAGTCCACGTGTCAAAGCGCCTTCTCGATGTGAGAGTGATGGTTGGTCAAATCAATGTGATGACTTTGTGCATAGGTTTCCTTTTGTATCTGTGGTTTTCTTCTTTCGGGAACGATTTGAGTGATCAACGTTGAAGAGCATGCTGCACATTGTCGGAGGGCAAGCATCATAATAATAATAATAATGTGATGAGTGTTGTTCTTTACATTCTATTGCCATTTCCACCCATCCGCATCCAGCACACCCAGTGTCCGTGCCGACGCCTCGTTCTACAGAGAGACAACCTCTGTGGTCACAACCTACGCGAGACAGATATCATTTATGCATCGCAAATTGTCGCAAATCCAGCAGTGTGTTCTTCACATTTTTTATTAAGGGGCCATGCAAGGCCAAACGTACTGAATAGAGTGTTTGCGAAAAACGGCATATCAGACAGCTTGCAGGGGGAAATACTAGAAAAGCAAACAGAGACGAAAAACCCAAGAAAAATATCGGAAAAAGTAAAGATGTGGTAGTGGTGCTGTGTGGTTGCAGTTGCTCAGGGTTTAAGGAGCCGCGCTGGCCATGCTGTAACTCTAAACCTGGTACCGGTATATGTTTATCGTTTTTTTTTCATTTTTGTTGTGAATGCTTTCTTTTCCGCAGCAGCTATACACTTTCCAGTAATATATATATAATGCAGGCCTGTGAACTCCGCCTTAGGGGAAGCGACACACGTCCAGAACCAAGCCTGGTTCATCTCCTAAGTCGGTCTTCGAAGAAAGCTGATGTTCAGTCCAATCTTATTTGAAGTAACATGATTAATAATACGTTGGACGCGGCTTAGGGTTTAATAAAAGAACGTTAAGAGTACTATTGAGAAGAAGGAGGGAGCAAGGACAACAAATGGAGTATTGTAGATATAGCTTAGCGGGAAGTAGACATAGAAGGTAGATAGACTTTTTGCATTGGTTTCCTTTGTTTCTGTGGTTTTCTCTTTTCGGAATGTTTTGAGTGGTCAACGTTGAAGCTCATGCTGCACATTGTCGGATGACAAGCATAATAATAATAATACATACATACCAGGTATCACTAAAACGTGCGCCTTGTTGTGTTTGCATCCCGTAAATATACGCCTGTTTTGGGGTCATTTTGATGCCCCCAACACGTACAAGTACATTGCGACCCTCTTGCTGTAGGGAATGCGGGGTCTCGTTAGAGGCTGGCATAGGTCGGTATGCCAGTGTGGTTGGCATTGTCGATGAATTTCAATGTTAAACAACATCGGTGGCGCGAGAACTCGTACGTTTTTCAGTAAATAATCGGCAGAGATCTATGTATATAGCGATATAGTCTCTGAGGCGTTCTTCGGGTTGGAGAATGAAACGGAGTGGTTTGGCAGCCAAACAAAACCGACTGCCGTGAGGACAAGCTTTCGTTACATAGCATACTCGCATGGATCGAAGCTGTGGTTGAGGAGATATCACGTTTTCCATAAGGCGTGTTTCCTGCCGCTAGAAAATATGTACCAGCAACAGAATAGCTTCTGCTGAAAAAAACAAATTTACAGTTTTTTATAACTCGGATAATCAACAAAAACATACAAAAAAAGTAGAATGGCTCCTTAATTTTTGCGGGGCCCATATATCATGTACAGCATACAAGGCTTCTGCGCTGACGCGCATCGCTTATCAACGAAAGTGATTCCAAGACCATTGTCCCATAGAAGGGTTTGTTGAGGTTGAATGTCACAACATACATATCGAACATCATCCATGCATCATGCTTGCCACCCGACAATACAAAACAAGAATAATATGTTATGTTGGTGCACAGGCAGAAACATGTTTCCAGTCGTATAACTTCGAACTAATGGAAGAAATGCGGACCTTCCAAACACAATGTGAAAGACGTGTGGTATAATCTTGGCAATCGAGCAATACGACATACAGGGAGTACAAAGGGAGTATAACGTGTCTAGAATAGGTACAAAATGCTCTACTTCGTTTATGTGTCCTGAATT
>JBBMKB010082454.1:0-12301 GCA_037833945.1 Alaria marginata
TATGGTCTTATGACTTCGGCTATGCAAGAAATGAGTACACCCCCCCCCCCCCCACCTGAGGCTTCGACTCTGGCAATTATCCGTATTCTACCCCTTATGAACACTGACGTCACCGCTACCATTAGCATCACCATTAGCACCACCATTTGCCGAGGCCAGGCTTTTGCTATACGGAGGGAGGTGGGAAGCAAGACTCAATCAAAACGTTCGGTCAATATGATATTCTGAATTAAACAATATGTAAGACCTTAAAAAAGAGGGAAATATCAAAGCCATCAAAAAACAAACCCCTCACCTGAGGTTTCGGCTCCGGCTTATCCTTATCCTTCCCCTTCTTAACGGTGGCGCCACCGTCACCATTAGCAGCAGCACCATTACCATTGGCAGCATCGCCGGCACCGGGAGCAGGCTTTTGCCCAGAGGGGGGGTGTAAAGGGACGGCCTTGGGCGGGGACTCCGCAGGAATCTCAGTCGCAACTACTGCGTCATCTTCAACGACATCCTCCTGGAAAACAAAAAACAAAAACACAAGAAGGGAGCAAACCAACGAGCAAGAAACAGCCAAGTAAGAAGTTGAGGCTCGTGTTTTTGGGTTGGGGGGGGGCGGGGAGATAGGATCAACGAACAAGCAAAACAGCCAAGAGACAAAGTGGCGCTCACGTATTTTATTACGGGGGACCATAGTAAATAGGACCAAATATTGTTAGTAAAAATAGGGAAATATGTAGGTGTTTGTTTGTACCGTAGGTCCTATTTACTATGGTCCCCCGCAATAGTGGGAAATGCAAAATGGGGGAGGAATTTAACCCACAAGAAACAGCCAGCCAAAATAAGAAATTGACGAATAGAAAGCAGCAAAAATAAAAAGTTGACAAATAGAAAACAGCCAAATAAAAAATTGACGAATAGAAAACAGCAAAAGAATAAATTGACGAATAAGAAACAGCCAAGTAAGAAAGTGAAATTCGCGCTTTTTGGGTGGAGGGGAAAAACAACAACAACGAGGGGGAAATCGACGAAAACAGCCTAAGTACCTGAGGCACACGTTTTGGGGGACGCTACTCGTACGTAAAAAAAATGTGTCTCATCAAAAACCGTGCTATACAATCACGAAAAAGGTATAACATTGCTATATAATCGTGCCAGGCAGGCAATCATGCCGGTTCACACTCGTGCCACCCTCTTAGTCTAGAGCTATATACAAAACAACAAAAACAATAAAACAAACTTTTCGAGGACCGAAATCGGAAATCAATGTATTTGACCACCCACCCCGCGCCTATACCCAGCAACAAAAGTTAGCCGTTTAGTTCCGACGTCATACCCGTACTCGTGACCTGGTACTTGGTTTCCTGTGGGTCTCCTGAATTTAACGGTAGGTGTAGTCTAGCCGTTTAGGGGTCAATAAAGCGCACACCGACACTTCGATAAGTTCGGTACGACCTGGAGATCCATTTTTTTTTTTCTTTTTGTGGACTCTTTGAAAAAATGTATCTTGATTTTAATGTGGAAAAAATATATCTTGAAACTAGTACGGGGTTTATATAATCTTGGAATTAGTGCTGGAAAAGTGTAGAACACGAGGAACGCGAAGAACGCGAGAAACGCAAACAACGCCGCCGGGAGGGTTCTCCGAGAGGGGGAGTTAGGCCAATACAGTACGCGACAGCAGTTAAGAATCTCCTATTTAGTCTAAGGCTCGCGGCTTACTGTGATGTCAACGTCGAGCACAGACTCTTAAAGGCTATTGTATAGGATTTAGAGTAGCGTCCTTGCTGAGCACAAATGCTTGGCTGTAAATTCTCACATTGCATAAGAACTCAAGCCTGAAATTCTTAGCTGCCAAATTCTTAACACATGTCGCGTACTGTATACTGATACCCGATACTCCGGTTAGGGAATATACCTGAGGCGTTCAGACACACCGCACGCTGTGGGAAAGTAAAGACGACGAGAATGTTTTTGTTGGGACGCATGCTATTAATAGTCTAATCAGCATGATAACACCATTTTTTTCAGAGGCACACACACCTCACTTGAGGAGCTCCATACTATAAGTAAGTGATTTGGAGGGGAAAAAGTGTGTTTCTCGATGACAGGCCCCCCGGCCTATTAGTAGGGATATTATATATATACCGGTACAACGAAAAAAAAATGCAAAAAAAAACAAGGTCTTAACCCTTTTGAGGCCCGTTTATACCGGCCAAACACAAGAGATCTGCGATAATACCAACCGTCCAGGAAGAGCCTGCAGCAGTGCGAGTATCAGAATACGGTGAGTGTGTCGTATAGCTCCTACCCCGTTGCGCTTTGAACGCGTCCCCTATACACGGCGTCCCAGGCTGCCTCGTCTGCCCGATTATAGAAATCGTCAATTAATTTCGTCAAATTTTCTCTCTGAAGCCCCAAAAAGGGGTTAACCCCTTTACAACTGGAAACCCTTTTTGGGGACAAGATTACTTGATAATAGTATAGGGACGGGGTTCGGGGTTCAGAAAACGTCTCACTCAAAAAAAGTGGTTTATCTTTATCCTAGAACGCGTCTTTGTTCTTTACGGTTTTTTTTATGTTGGGTTTTCTTCGCGCTCTTGACAATGCCTCCAGTAGAGCTTACCACTTTTGAGGGATCGAGATTTGGGCAGGACGTGGTCGGAGGGCAAATAGCAATGAAATAAAATAAAAGTGGTACAGTATGATAGTAGTCTACCACGTAGAATACATGTACGTAGTCTATCGTACTATCAATACATTACTCACAAAAATGTTTATCAGGCAACGGGTTGTATGACAACAAAACCAACAACAGCAACAACTGCAACACCACCGCCACCAATACCAACAACAGCAACAGCGACAGCACCAACACCAACGACACTAAGGCTGCTGCTTGCTGTTGCCTAAACGGCAGCAGCAGCAGCAGCAGCAGCAGCAGCAGGAAGTATGCATTGTGTAACTCCACTCATCCTTCACTGCTTTCAACGGTCTTTGACTTTTTGACCGCTTCAAAAATGATCCCACTTTAATTCCAGGTACTTTGCCCCCAAAAATGGGTTTACAGTTGGCCACCAGCAGAAAAAAATGGGCGGTAACAATGTTGGACGACCGCTATACCTCGTGGTACTGCATACCAGGTACCTGTCCGGAAATTTAAGGACCGTCTCGGCGTCAATATTAACACTCAACGGCCCTTACATTTACGTTCAGAATGGTAGAAAAACATGAGCTCTCTATAAATACACACTAAACGCATTCTAGGTTATGTAGTCTATCGGTATTAGATACATACGAAGTATAGTCGATCGGTATTAGATACCAGGTACATAACAGGGGGGGGGGGGGTAACGTAATTCATTAACTTACGTATTTACATTTTTTTAGGGGGGGGTATGAAAATGAAATAAATATTCAAAAGAGGGACGCAATATGTATGACGGGATGCACACCATAAGAAGTTGAGACCGTCTTGTGACCGCGGGCTCTGTTATGGCTGAAGGCAGAGCGAGAAAAAACAATACCAACAACACCACTAACACACACAACACCAGCACCAACGTCAACACGGACACGGACGCCGATACCCAGCACCAACAACACTATTTACGGGAAACCATAGTAAATAGGACCTACAGTAAACACAAAAACCTATATATTTACCAATCTTTACTATTAAAAGAAAATAGCAATATTTGGTCTTGTTTGTTTTGCACAACACACATACACCAACACCGTCAAAACACCGACTAACACCACCAAAAACACCAACTGCATCACAAGCAACACCAACACCAAAACCATCAAAACACTAGACACCAACACCATCAACAGTCACAACGATTCGCGCAATAAACGTATAATTTCAAGCATGTACGAGAGGTATCGCAGAGAGTACATGCTGTATGCTGCGTGCCAGCACATGACACCACCAACGTAAAGCACCTACATATGGGTCATCTATTTTCCATGATAGAGTTATTTGTCGGCACGACGTAAATCGCCAACTACTGTAGTTACTAATAATATTACGGGGGACCGTAGTAAACAAGACCAAATATTGTTAGAAAAAATAGAGAAACCTGTAGGTTTTTGTGTCTACCGTAGATCCTATTTACTATGGTCCCCCGTTAAAGTTGGACTCATAGTTTGTCGTTTCACGGAGGTGACGACTATCCGACATATCAGGTTTCATACTTTCATATATCAAGGATTGATTCATGGCGGATCCATTTTTGGGCGGAGCCCCCTCGGCCGGGAGGGGGGGGGGGGCTGACTTGGCTCGGCTCGCTCGCACTACTAATTTCGACTATTACGGGGGGGCGTAGTTGATAGGACCAAATATTGGTAGTAAAAAAAGAGGAATATACAGGTTTTTGTGTCTACCGTAGGTCCTATTAACTACGTTCCCCCCCCGTAACAGTTGGCTCACGCCACCTTCCGATTGGTTTTGTTAGTAGACGTGACACCGTGCCGACTCACAGCTCTATTAGACTAACTCTTTCGAGACAGAGGGAAAAGTTGACGTATAAAATTGATGATTACAGTATACCAGACCACACCAAGCAAAAAAAAAAAGCCGGCTGTTGGCCCCTAGGCTGGTTATAACATGTTAAAAGTACAATCCAAGGAGCTGATGCTACTGCTTAGTAACGGGTCAAGCATATACTACCGGTTAACCCTTACATGGAAAACATTCTTCTGCGCGCGCATATCATTACTATTAAGAGACGCTTAACGAGGTTTCGGTATAAGGGTTAACCGGTTGCATATGCGCACTGGCGTCCGCAGTGGCTCAGTTGGTAAACTCGCAAACCTTCTGACGGCTGCGTTGCGGGTTCGAATCTCTCCGGAGTGAAATGTTCGCAATTAGCAGTGGAAAGCGATGCTTTGTTCGTGAGCGAACAAAATTCGACTTTAAAGTGTTGACGAGGGAAAGGGACGGCTGGACCCCTCTCGCGATAAAAATGAAGGCAAGAACCGCAGGAGGAAAGGTGGAGAGAATTTTTATGTGTTTACCTTCCCCCTGGGTGACCCCGGCTGGTGCGTCAAAACACCTGGCGCCCAGAAAAAATGGAACGAAAACATATACAAACACATATGCAGGGTCCGTCACTAAGAGTATGGTATTCGGTATGGAAATGGCCAAAACAACACGTATGAATTCTATATAATATGGCCGACATTTTTTCTGTTTTTTTTCGGCCGTATCTACAGATCGGCCCGGGGCTGGGCTCTTTTTCAAAGATGTCGGGAGACACGTCAAGCAAGGCAAAACATGCGCTGTCAAGGGTATAGGGCTGGAGTTTCTACACTACAACCTACAGTAGTAGTTTGGTGTCAGTCACGGAATGACAAGGCGAACCTGCTGTCTGTCAAGGGTTGAAAGTCCTGTCTCCCGACATCTTTGGTTTAGAGTTAGGGTTTTAGGTTGTAGAGCACCCTTCTCCACATTATTATAAAAGTGATAGTGTTTCAGTATGGGATTCGGGGAATGTGAGGTGCCCCCCCCCCTCGCGTGCTTCCAGCATTATGAGACAGGTTTTATGGCGATTTAGCCAAAATCTCTTCTCGTAATACTGGAACCACACGCCGTGCACACAGCATTTCATTTTTACTATACTGTATCCTAAATGTGTATTTACATTACAGTACGCGACACGTGCTAAGAATTTGGCAGTTAAGAATTTCAGGCTGAGATTTTTGTGTAATTTAAGAATTTACAGCTACAGTAAGCATTTGTGCTCAGCATGGAATCCACTCTAAATCCTATACAATAAATAGCCTTTTAGAGACCTGTGCTCAACGTTGGCACCACAATAAGCCGCGAGCCAGGCATTTGTGCTCAGCATGGACGCCAATCTAAATCCTAAACAATAAATAGCCTTTTAGAGACCTGTGCTCAACGTTGGCACCACAATATAAGCCGCGAGCCTTATAGCCAAAATAGGAGATTCTTAACCCCTTTAGAACCCCGAACCCCGTCCCTATACTATTATCAAGTAATCCTGTCCCCAAAAAGGGTTTCCAGTTGTAAAGGGGTTAACTGCCGTCGCGTACTGCTGTACCTTCATAGGCTGCTCGGGTTACTTGATGTTTCTCTGCTGCCATACGACGTAGCCCACAGCAGTACCACAGCCCTTGCGATGGCTTTCCAACGGAAAACTTGCGACACATAAGGACGTCACACACAACCAACCGAACCATGCTGGCTTTGGCAAGACTTACATATAAAACGCGCGATCGATGTATCACACACAGCTTGCGAAGCGAGTTTCGACGAAGTCCTCGATCTCACAGAAAATGTGTTTTTTGTAATTTTTTATAATAGATACGTTGACATGTTTCCATAAAAACGTCGCTCGGCGTCCAACCCTGGTTCTTCACCATACAATACATGCAGAGATATTATCCCAGTTTTAGGTGGTGACAGACTGTGAGACAGAGGAAACACCAAACAAACTCCACAAGCATACAGAGCTGAAAAATGGAAACGCCGAAGCCTCTCCGCGATAAAAAAGAAGGCCCGTAACGCCGAACCCTCTCCGCGATACAAAATAAGGCACGTACGGGGGGAGCACGGACCAGACCTGCGATCACAGCTTGTCCTTAAGGTCCCGGGTTGAGCTCGAAAGAGACGGCAGTGACGATCAAAACAAAACATAGACACATTCTACCATACTGTTATTAACACCATTTGTTTTCTGAAGCTCCTCACTTGAGGAATATTATATTTCTCTATACTAATAGTAAGTGATTTTGAGCAAAAGGAAAGTGCAATCCGACGAACAAACCCGTGGCCCATCTATATAAACAAAGCATATTGCAAAAAAAAAAACGACATTCCGATGATTTTGGGCTAAGGAGCCCCGTCATCCAAAACATAAAAACGCCAAAAAGTGCGACATAGGTTTTTTCCCTCGCGCCCAAAGTTGTACATATGTACAGCCGTTGTCCCGCGATGTGCCTCACACTTAAGAGCGAGGCTCCAGTTTAGTGCGGTGAAAATCGTTTGTCAAGATCTCGTCCCATAGAGTAACACTGTGCACTGCACCATCCCGGGATAGTGCGGGGTCCCGCTTTAGTGCGGTGAAAATCGTTTGTCACGACCTCGTCCTAGAGAGCACTACTGCGTACTGCACCACCCCGGGATAGTGCGGGGTCCCGCTTCAGTGCGAGTATTGTCATCTGCCAAGGCACCGAGGCTCCAGTTTAGTGCGGTGAAAATCGTTTGTCACGATCTCGTCCTAGAGAGCACTACTGCGTACTACACCACCCTGGGATAGTGCGCGTATTGTCGTCCCTTTCATTCGTCAACATTTCAAGTCGAATTTTGTGTACTCTACGAATAAAGTATCGCTTTCCACGCTAATTGCGAATTTTTCACTCCCTTACCAGGTCTCAACCCGACCAGACACTTAAGCCCTAACCTAGCCCAAAAAAATAGGATCAGGGTGTGTACGTAAAACACAATACTTTGGGTAGGGGTGCATAGCTTTGATACACACCCCTAGCGGTGTATAATTGTTTTTGCCGGATATGAGGCACGGAAAAGGGGGTGGAGTCCGGAGAAAAAAAACGTGAAAACAATGATCGCCGGACGCTTGAAGCTATACTCTCAAGGGGCCCCATTTGTTTTGGCACGATCGAAATCAGAAACAACTCGCACCAAAATATTAACAGTACTACTGTACGTGGGACCATAGTTAATAGGACCAAATATTTCTCGGAAAAACAGGGAAATATATAGGATTTAGTCTACACCGTAGGTCCTATATATTACGGCCCCCCGTAATAGTACAGCCAGCACAGGACACCAAATAAGAAAGAGCACAATAAGAAAGGCCGGCTCATATTTATTTACGAAAGTATAATCAAATCCGGGAACGGTCTGTTGAAGTTAGTGTAGAACGCACCCTCTCAGAAGAGAAAACCGGCCCCGGGCAGCATTTCTGTTTTGTTATATACCCTGGTAGCGTCCTGTATTGCTGTATAGATGGGATGAGAAAAACGACAAATTGTCCCAAAATATGTCCCATGACATTATGACACAGTAGGGGTCCTCCTATAGAGCCCATTGAGTAGTGCCGGTTGCCGCAGTAGTGCCGGTAAAATCGCTTGGCACAGGCGGGAATAACCTATAGTAGTGGCAGTGTGCGGAATATTGCCGGTTACCGCTATAGTGCCGGTATTTCCGGTTGGTCCACACCGGCACTATAGAGGGACCGCTACCGTATGTTGAAGTTGCGGAGGTGTAGGTGAGCCCAATCAAAACGTTCGCTGGCTGTATTCGCTTGTTGTGTGTGTGGGTGTGTGTGGGTGTGCGTTCTTGTTCTTCACATAAAACTGATATGTCCACCCATCTACATGCAGCACAACCGGTGTCCGTGCCGATGCCTCCTATTTACGGGGGACCAAGCAAAATTCGATGCGAGTCGACGAGGGAAGAAAGGGCTGAATTCTTCTCGCGATGAAAACTTAGGCACGTACCGTAGCAGGGAGGGGGGAGAAGGGCCTGCTATGTGACCCCGGATCCGAGTTACAAGGAAGATGGAGAGAGAAGAAGAAAGAGCGAAGATAATAGATGGGACGGGCAAAAATAAAATAATACCGGTAGCAAACAGGACCAAATATACCGTAGGTCCTGTTTACTACGGTCCCCCGTAATAGGGAGACGAGATCCGTGGTCACAAACTACAAGGCAGAGATACACACTGCAAACCCAGCAGGGTGATTTGCCCATGCAAAGCGAACCGTACTGGTGAACCATAGAGTTACCGTTAAGTTGCGTATCCCTCTATTGCGGGGGACCATTGTAAATAGGACCAAATATTGGTATTAATAGTAAAAATAGAGAAATATATAGGTGTGTATCGTAGATCCTATTAACTACAGTCCCCTGTAATAATAGAAAACCCAGCACCGAAGAATAAGCGTTATACCTGGTATAATACAAGCACACAGATGAGGAGTATATAGCCGACCTATATCTTTCATGAGGACATACATACCCAGTAATACGCGCGATCGGAGTATCACACACAGCTTGCAAAGATGAGTTTCGACCAAAACATTTTCGATCTCACCGCTGAAGTGTATTTTTTATTTTTATAATATAGTCCAAAAGTATAGTCTAAGTAGACATCATACTTATAGGACGTAAATAACGACAAAAGATAAATACACACCAGGTAAAATGTGATGACGTTTCTATTGCGGGCGATCCGAAAAGAAACCCTCGGTTGGTTGACTATACGTCGATGGCTGGTGTTTATACCTTCTTCATGAAAATACGTACGGACCTTTCGACTTGAAAGTATCAGTAGTGATCCACACAGCGCGCGGGTATGTGCCAGCCAGCAATATCGGCACTATACCGGTCACCCGCACTATTCGGTATAGCACCGATACTTGTACTAACTATTACGGGGGAACGTAGTTAACAGAACCTACGGTAGAGACAAAAACCTATATATTTATCTATTTTTACTGTCAATATTTGGTCCTATAAACTACGTTCCCCCATAATAGTGTATTAGCGGGTTCAGGTCGTGTCATGCGATTGCACCGGCACAATATCGGAAATAGTCACTATAGGGAGACCCCCACTATACGACCACCAGTTCAAGCGAGAAAGCAGCAACGTTCCCGATAGCCACCAAACACAACAACGAGGCTACGACCACTACAAACAAGACAAGTTTCTCTCTCTCTCATGATATGTCATAGATCGCGTGAGAGTACTACTAATATTGTACGTACCAACAGCAAGTCTCTCTCCACTGCAGTCTCACTGCTGCAGTCTACTCCTGTAGCTCTCTCGCCAGGAACACAAGCGCCGCTGGAAAATTGTACTTTGTCGCCAATGTAACAACCATATACCGCTGTAGCTCTCTCGGTAGGAAAACGATATTTCGCCAATCCACCCCAACCCAACCCAAACCAACCCAACCCAACCCAACCCAACCCAACCCAACACATACATTGATCGCTTAGAGGGTACCCGGTAGGCACTAAATTGGCATGTTCACAAATAAACACGTTGACGTGACAAGACCGGCCTACAGATCGTACCGGCTACCTCCACTCACCCCCTCCCGCTTCGCGGGTGCCAGTTCAGGCAGAACAGGTGTAAGAGCAGGAGTATCCACAGGCTTGCAGTAGTACTCGTAAAACTTGTAGTCCTTCATGTTTCTTCGCCTCTCGTGCTACAGTAGTAGGACTATACGTGGTTGAGGCTGTTTTTCCTTTTCCACCAATAGGACTAGACGGACACTGTTGAGGATGTGGGCGGTCCCACCAAGTACCACTAGAAGTTGCTCGAGGTTGTTCGCCGCGGTGGGGTTGTTTGCTGTTTCCACTGTAAAGATAGCGCTGGATACGGCTGACGTTGATTTATCTTTCCAATATTAAAAATGGTGTTAGACGTCGCTGATGATGTTGGCTGCCTTCCCGCTATCAGTAGGACTAGGAGCTGCTGAGGTTGTTGGGTCGTCTCCGCTAGTAGAAAAGCGCTATTAATAGACGCTGCGGAGGTTGTCTGGCTTGCTTGAGGTTGATCGTCGTTTCCGCTATTAGAAGGCTAGCGTTTGACGTTGAAGATGTCGTTTTTTCCTTCTTAGGGCGGTTCCCATTCCCCTATTGAAACACCAGTACCAGCAGACGTTGCTGAAATGTTGCTCGTTGCCCCCTTACGACTACTGTAGACGTTGCTGGGGTTGCTGGTCTCCCCCCACCGATTTAGTAGCGCTAAACGCTGCTGAGGCTGTCGGCCTTTCTCCGCTACTAAAAAAGCGCTAAACGTTGCTGAGCTTGTGTTCTCCTTTTCGCACTATAAAAATAGCGCTAGAGGTTTTGCTGCTGATGCTGTTTATTGCCTTTCCCCGCAATTCGAACGGTACTTTTTGCCGTTCCACCAGGAGTAGTAGCAACTGCTGAGGTGGTTCGCCTTTGCTTCCACCACAAAAAATAGCGCAAGTAGGAGACGTGGCGTAGGATGCTGCTAGCCTTTCCGTTAGCACCAGATGCTGCTGCTGATGATGACGAGGGTGTGACCAATGAAGGGCTAGGGCAGGCAAAAGGCTCGGGGGGATGGCCCCGGGGGGGGTGACCTGCCCTGAATAATGGGAGAACACCAACAGTGGCACTACCCGAAAATTGTCCTGGCCATCACCGCCATCACCGCCATCACCAGCATCAGCACGACCGTCACTAGCATGAGCATGACCATCACCATCATATCCATAGTCATGTAAACATGTAGTCTACACATACAAACCATCGACCCAGCTCATGGACCCTTCCGTACGGAGACCATTTGTAGACGCCCAAAGCAGGTGGGGGGGGGGTGTACTCATTTCTTGCATAGCGGTAGTCATACGACCACAGACCCTCGCATCCCTACAATGCCGGGACGGAGCACGTCGGGTTTTCCCCGACCAGGCAGACATCGCGTGCACCAAGCGCGAAGCGCCGTGAGGTGTTCGGCGAATCGGATGAAAGGTGAGCTGCATCCTACTATGAACCTCTCGTAAGGCGGACCGATAGTGCCGGTCTGTGCTTGCCAAATATACCGGCACTATTCATGGCACCGGCACTATTGGGAATAGGGATACTTAAGATAGATACTTACAGAGTTCCAGTTGTGCCAAGCGATTTGACCGGCACTAGAGAGCAGTGGCACTATTCAACTGGCACTATTGGGAGCCCCCCCCCACTGTTCAGGCAGAACAGCTATTTAACCCCGTTAGAAGTGGACCCATGTTTTTGGGGACAAACTACTGGGAATTAGTGAGGGATACCGTTATGTGCCAGTCGGAAACACCGGCACTGTAGCGGAAACTGGCACTAATCCGCACACTAAAACTACAGTAGTAAGGGTCCCTCAGTAGTGCCGGTTAAGTAGTTCCGGTTGCCGCAGTAGTGCCGGTAGAATCGCTTGGCACATATGGGAATAACCTACAATGGCTGTGTGCGGAGTAGTGCCGGTTGCCGCAGTAGTGCCGTTTTTTTTTGCTGGCACGCACCGGCACTACTGAGGGACCTCTACTGTACTCGTTGTTCTCATCTGTGCCAAGCGATTTCACAGGTACTACTATAGCCGGCAGTATATATAGTCAATAGGGTTAAAGTTAGTTGCCGTCGTCGTCATTTTCTTGAAAATATTTATACAACATAATCAGCTGTTTTAGGTATAAATTAGTATTAATACTTGCCGTTGTAATACATAGCACAATTGGACTCAGGTCGACGAGGGAAGAAAGTGCTGAATTCTTCTCGCGATAAAAATGAAGGCTCGTACCGTAGTGGG
>JBBMKB010082476.1:0-12296 GCA_037833945.1 Alaria marginata
TTCGGGAATGATTTGAGTGATCAACGTTGAAGAGCATGCTGCACATTGTCGGAGGGCAAGCATCATAATAATAAAAAGGGGTCATCATGAATTTCCAATTTCCGCTTGCAACGCGTTGCAGTCCCGTTTTCGGCTGGCCCGGGCCCCTCGGAGAGATATCCCCCCCATTCAAGGCAGATCTCTCCCACATCCAAGGCCGCCATTCGCTCACGGGCTAACACGTTAATATCCGACCAATAAAAAAAGCGGATAAAATACGAAAATCGCTACTGAATGGCGTTGAAGCATGTGGCATGCTGTACATCAACTACTAGCGGGTATACATTTTAAGTATGAGGGCGTTTATCGTGTCACCATGATGTTCCGCTTGCGCGAAATAACCCGTTTTGAGGCTTGATCCCCTCGGAGAGATCTCTCCCCCGTTGAATACCTCTGTTTTCTCACGGATTAATTAACGCGTTAATACCCAACCTATCAAAAGCGTAGAAGATAATAACATATACCTGGTACCTGGTATTATTTATGAGCCTGACTTCTTGACATGTTTTTTTTAGAGTCCAGAAAAAACAGAGGCTCAATTTCTTCCAGGGTGATTTCGTTGGCCCGTATCATATCAGGGACTGCTCCTATTAAAAGAAATAGCTGTATATAAGGTATACCAGGTAATAATTACTGTGGGTACAGGATATATGGACCCGTGTCATCATACAGTGCTGCTTACTACGCGGAAGTTCCGTTGGAGGCTTGCTCCCCTCGGAGAGATCTCTCCCCCATTCGCTCCCGGGTTAATACGTTAAGATTATCCGACCAATTCAACTATGAATAAATGCGTAGGAAATAAGCTGTTTATGAGCCTGAGTTCTTAACCCAAATTTCGTGGCGTCCAGAACCAAAGGGACTCAGTTTATTTTTTATTTTTAACAGTGTTGTTTCTTGATCGTGGGCCCACATTGATACATACTGTATTGTATACATGGGCGTATCACATGTCATCATCACGAATTTCTGCTTGCTGCGCGGAAGTTGGTTCCGTTTTCGGGTTGTCCCCCTCGTGGTGATCCCTACCCCCCCCCAGTAGACCTTCTTACCACTTGTTCGACAAACTACATTCATTGGTCAACTACTGACATTTCTAGAGCTGTGAGTCGGCACGACTTGAAGTCGCCTACCGGTACTAGTTATTAGTCGGATAAATAGTTAGTTGTTTTCCGGCGGTGCCGACTTTCCGATTTTTGTGAAGGTTTTGCTTAATGTGGGATGCATTTTTTCTCCTTTGGGCCGGGGCCACCTCGGCCGGGGGGAGCTAAATTGCCTCGCGTCGCTCGCCCGACTTAAGTCGGCAAGTCGGCTGGCCATCGACTGGTTTCGCCAGCCTACTTGCCGGCTAAAGCCAGGTAGTTGGCGAACGGCACCTACCGACTAATCAGAAGTCGTGAAACTCTGCCGACTCACAGCTCTAGACGTTTCGGGATGTTCCAGTGGTCAACACTTGCACGCACGCTAACTTTCTCCCTCCCTACTCCCACTGGGCACCTTCATCCCACCCAGACCTGATCCCACCCGGATCTGAACCTTCCAAACCGACCCCGGGTGTGTATACACGTAACCGCCGGCAAAGCCCACCAAGCACCCAGGTTCCACCCAGACTAGAATTGAGGGCCGGCCGCAGCAAATCGAGGGCCGGCCATACCCAGTAGTACACTCTCCTCAAATCTCCCGTCAACCATACGACATAGGGTCGAAGAAGTGGTAACCCACCCTCTATTCCCGAGTTTCTCCCGGTCTGACCCTCTTCGTATCGGAAAAAACCCACACTAAACCCAAGTAGTTTGTCCCAAAAAACGTGGGTGCCGCTCTGAAGGGGTCGGTCAACATACGTTCATACCCGACCAATTATTATTTTATTTGCCGTTCGGACAATGAAATTTATTAACTATTTTTGATGTTTTTGATGTTTGAAGGAGGCGATTTTGATGTTTGAACGAGGCGATATATATAAAGGGGGGAGGGTGAACTTAATTAATTATGTTTGATGTTTGTTTTGATGTGCAGCGTTAGTTAGTGTCAACAATCAAAACATTGATGGAATTGCCGAAATTAAATCCAGACGACGAAAATCTAAAAGCGCAAAACAATGTATCCAACAACCAACAACTATTATTATTACTAACCGGATTCTATCATAGATAGATATCCGATCAATTCAGTGCACAGAAAGTAACACCAGGAATATGTGGGTGATGGGAGAGGGCGGCTTGTCTTTCTGAATGCGACGTGTTCATGTCTATTTCCGAATGGCCGCGGGCTGATCGAGCACAAGCCTCGAACCGGAACACGTGCAGTATGTACCTGGAGCGCATACGAAGCGTAAAAATATACGTAGGAGTGTTCCTCCCCTATTTTTTTTCTATTTTGTTTCGTTTGATCACTTGTGTATGATGTCGCGGCGGCCTATGTGCAGTTTAGACTTATATTATTTACTGGTACAGTAGGATCATACTTTTGGGCGAATGCCGTGAATCAAGGTGTGTGTGTGGTATGGGATGCTGCACATATCGTCTGATACATTGATTGTCGGACAGCCAAAAACGTGAAAGTTAGAACGAAAACAATTGGTATTTCCGCTGGAACAACTACCTACTGAATACAATGTTTCCATTGTATCTCCCCTGCTTTCTTTCTGTTTTTTGTTTCCCTATCTCCCTTTCTTCCTTTCTTCCTTCCTTCCGCCACTTCTGCTAGGGAGGCTCTGCTGCTCTTATGGCGTACCAGGAAGAACTCTCTGATGCCATGTTTTGTATTTTCGTTTCGAGTTTCCCGGCTGGTACATCCATATTTTCGTATTTTCGAATGGTCTTCTTGTGCTTTCGCTATTTTTTCCGAAATTATAACCTTTGGAAATTAGCGCGTGGTACTCAACGCACGTACTTTTTTTGTGGTTCGGGCGTTTTGACCGCTCTCTCGGTTGATTGGAATTTTACGAATCAGCCTGTGTTCAAGTAAAAAATGTCCTAATGTGGACTAGATAAAGACTATAACTGAATGTGAATGGGCATGACATTGACTGTTTTTAAGGTCTGTCGCAATAAGATTGGGTCTCGCGTAATATACAGCACAGCACCCCCCGTAACACGCGCGATCGGAGTATCACACACAGCTTGCAAAGGTGAGTTTCGACGAAATTCTCGATCTCACAGCTGAAGTATATTTTAATTTTTGATAACATGTACCTGGTATGCCACTTTCGCCCGCTCATTTGATATGGCAGTTCGATTGCGTCTGCGAAAAGATTGTTGCAATAATATTACTGCGTTGTTTATTATAACGCAGTTCGGATTACGAAATAGGTTGTCTCGATAGGGTGGCGTTTCTTTCGATATCCCCGTTTCCCCTCTGTGGTTTTGGAGGCGTTACTATTCCTCCGAAAGAAGAAGTGCTTGCCCTCCCTCTCAAACGACATGCTAGAGAGACAAGAAGAAAAGCTATATAATATGCCAACACGTGACTTGTGAGGGATCAAGCGCAACCAGAGGTAATCTGCAAAACAGGAATCGGTTTCCGTCCCATCCTGCCTCATCGAATTCGGTGCTACTCCAAACCCGCAGTACAGTATCTTAACAGTGGCGTCGTCGGCCGAACTGGTTCTGGACTTTCGCTAGTTGTTGTTGTTGTTGTTGTTGTTTTCTGACCTGTCCCTTAAAGGAGATGTCCGTTGTTACTTTCGGTTGTTGCTATCTTGCTGGGACGTGCAAACCTTCCCCAACACCTTTATTCACACCACTTCATCGATCGAGAACCCCCCCAAACTTGACGGGAATCCCCCCAAAATTTGACGGGACCGAGGCCGGTATGCCAGCACCTGCCGATCGAGCGCCGTCGCCGTCCTCACTTGACCGCTTAGACGCCGACCAGCGCACCTGCTCCTTGCAAGTGTGACATAAGCTGCCGAGGTATGTCCGAGACGTCGAAAGCGATTTCCATGGTCCGGGTTGGGATGCAACCGTCCCAACCGTCATAACTCAATTGCGGTTTCCAATTAACGCACTCACCGGTTTTGGCTCTCTCGTGCTCCCTTCTTTCTACCTTTCAGGATTTCGGTTTCGACCCGACAGACCCCACGGTTACTTGCCGCCCCGAACGCGTGAACCTTCTTGTTGCTAGACAAGTGGACGCGATTTTGGAAGAATATCTCGCGGCCGGCGATCGGCCTGATTCGTCACTCCACCTCGCCGGAGCGAGCCCGGTGGTCATTGTTATGCCCAAGAAATCCGGCGGGGTTAGGCTAACGATCAGCAGCTACAAGAAGCTGAACAATACCGGCATCCCCGGCCGACTTACCATTCCTCGCGTCATTGAGATCCTCGACAATCTGGGCAGCGGACGGGTGTATTCGTCTTTGACCCCGTCTCTTCGTTCAGCCAGAGGACGGTTCGCAAAATACACAACCCCCCCTCGCGGGCTTTCTGCAACGCCCACGCGCCTCTTCGAGTGGCTCATCATACCACACGAAAGTAGCGCGGCGACAGGATGGTTCGTCATGGAAATCAACGAGGTTTTTCAAAGGTTTATCAAAGGTCTCGCCAACGTCGCCACCTACCTCGATGGCGCCATCCTCTTTGACCCGAACCCCGCCGCCTACGCCCCCAACAAAAAATATTTTCGAACTTAAAAAACCCCCACAAATCTCAGGTAATTTGTCTGCAAAGGACGTGAGTGCAGTTCTTCAGGGATTACGGAGCTTTTCACGCAGTCGCAGAAACGCAACCTCAAGCTCTTGCCGTGGAAGGCAAAACTCGGCGCCACAGACGCAGATTTCCTCGGCCAAACCTTTTCTCCTGCGGGTATCCTCCCGAGCGCCGACAAGGTGACTGTTCTCACGAAAACCTCCATGTCCAAATATTGTTCAAGCTGTTGCGCGCTTTCCTCGGTGAGCTGTCCTACTATAACGGGAGACCACAGTAAATAGGACCAAATATTGTTAGTAAAAACAGGTAAACATATAGGTTTTTGTGTGTACCGTAGGTCCTGTTTACTGTAGTCCCCCGTAATAGAGGATTTTTCTGGCGGACGTGATTACGCGGATTCGGTCTATCGCCTCGCTCCTGAAGCAAGGCATTAAGTTCCTTTATACGCCGGTCATACAGGTCACCGCACGGAAACTATCGGCGCCACCAGTCATGGTCTACCCTGGAGTCATCCCACAGTAGGGGTGGGAAGTGGTTGTCTGAGCTCCTCACACGAGGGACTCAATATCTCACCTGAAAAATGACGTCAAGTATTTATTTTCGCGCAACCCGGCCAAATTTTATTTGCGCTAGTCCTAAAACAAATACGCCATTAGTAAGATTATCGTACAATACCACCGGGGGTTGCTTACTTTTGAAGAGCTCAGCCGGTCAGAAACTACGGTGGGACTAGCCCCCTGACTGGCATGCGGTCTTCAACAACGCCCGCCTTTTTTTCATTTTGTACGTGCGACACAAGCGTCGATGGTTGTGGAACCACCCTCGAGCTAGAACAAGACTGTTGGTTGCATAGCCTCGGAGATCATTGCTTATAAGTCGCCGATGTTCGATGAACTCGAAAATTTAGATCTTGTTGGTTGAATAGATCTACCCGTTAAGCTACATCAGCCACGTGACCGAGTGGTCTGTTACGGGGGAACGTAGTTAACAGGACTTACGGTGGACACAAAAACCTATATATTTATCTATTTTTACTACCAATATTTGGTCCTATTAACTACGTTCCCCCGTAATAGTGGGTAGCGCTACATAACGAACAAAGAGGACGCATCAATCCTTCATGTTGTTTTCGTCAGCGGCCCCACCCTCGAGTCTGAGCGTCACTTGACCCCGCTCGATGTCGAAGCAGGCAGCACCGTCTGAAGCATCAATCAAACCCCTCCGTGGTGATTTGTAGGGATCGCCTTCCGAATTTTTTGGACCACAATGCGTTGGAAAGTTTCGACAAGGTCGCCGAGTACAACCCCCGAGACTAGAGATAGCTCAAACTTCTCACGGGTTATCGCTACGGTCTGGGGCACCTGCAAAGGCAGTGCCAACGATCTGCTGATTTCCTGCATCGGTTGCCGTTGTTTGAAGGTACGCTGGGGGGTAGCAAAAATCCAAGTGATTCGATGGGCGGTGGATTTGCACAAGCCCCCACCGCTCGTAAGAATCATGTCGCGTCACATCTACAGGTGGCCTCTTAAGGACCTAAATAACACAATCCCGGAACAGCACATACTATATCAGGTCCGCAAGGACTGTTCTTGGGACCTTTCTTCATATATATGGCTAGATACGAACATCCCTCCAAAACAGTTGCCCGCGTCGGAGAGTGACCGCAGCGGTAGCAGCCGTTTAACGCCATCGCACGAAGAACTCATGAATTTCACTCCCCCTGGTGTCCTCTTTCTTGGCGGCCCTTAGGGTCGAAGCTCGGGCTTGGGTAGGCTCGCGACCCCCAGCTAACGCGTCGATTTAGGGGCTGTGACTCCCCTCGCCTAATTTTCACGAGTATCGCGACCGCGGGTCACGAATGGGGATTGACGACGTCGATCTTCCATGCGGAGAATTTGTCGCTCGTGCCACCACTTCCGTCCATCCATGAGGCTCCAGCCAGGCGTTTACCTCCAGCCAGGCATATACCTCCACGATGCAAGCTTCCGACTATGTCGCCGCTTCTGTGTTGTCGTGCCCGTTGAACCTCCCCTAGCCCCTGCCGGCGTTGAACACCAAATACTCCCCCCAGCCCGCCCAGCCTGTCGCCCCCATGGCTCCTGCCGGCGTCGGTCAGAAAATAGTATTCCCCGGGCCTACTCAGCCTCAGCCCCCCAATCTGCACACCGCGGTGTTGGGGACTACCTCTTCCGCCCTTGTTGCCCATCGCGGTTTCGCCGGCGTCGGTACCAACAATGTCCCCCCCTCGCCCGCCGAACCAGCAATATTTATTTCACGATGGCGCCGTTTTAGACACTGCCGCATCGTGGTCACGTTTTCATAACCTCCCTGTACAAGGACTTCGGTTCTCAGGAGTCACCCCCTGTTCATTCAGCCTCAGGCACAGCCTCACGTGTTGCCAGGGCCACAACCGTTCTCTAGTCCTGCTTGCTCGTTAGGGTCATTCCTAACGAACATAAAACAAATAAGGAATCGTGACAAAAAAAAACGTTACATTTTCGTCAATCGTGACATTTGCCAGGAATCTTGATTTTGAATACTTTTGAAAATTCCACCAACATTGATGACAGGATTCCTAACAAACAAAAACGTGATTTGTTTTTTTGAAAAAAAAACGTGATTTGTTTTTTTGAAAACGTGATGTAATTTCAGAAATTCACAATGTCAGGAATCGTGATTTTTTTGCGTTCGTTAGGAACGACCCTTAGAAGGAACAACCTTGAGCTACGATAGAGGTGTTATAGCACGTTTTAGCCTAGACATTTCTGACTGCCGGGGTTCATCAACGGAGGAATGAAATACTGTTATCTGTGTGTTGCGATATTATTCTTGGTGTACCTACCGTAGGCCGTGAGATTATTCATTGGCGTGCACTTTCGTACTTTCTCACAGTCAGTTTTTGACTTACTAATAGTATAGAGTTCCTCAAGTGAAGAGCCTCAGAAGGCAAATAGCCTTAGAAGGCAAATACTAATGTTGTTATAAAACTGATTACAGTAGCATGTATCCCACCTGTTGACCTGCGTTGCTCATGTTCCTTTCTAACGAACACCGGTTGTGCCCCCGGCTTTGCCTCTGCCGTCTTCTTCCCCCTCTCAGGGACGTCCGCCTTCCCTTTTTCGGTCATAGCTTGTTTCGACCAGAACGCGCCGGTCTGAAGCCGCCGCAGCTGGATCTCCCAAGTCTGCTGTAGATTCCGGTTTCGATCTCTGGAGGTCCTACGCCACTGGCAGCCAAGCAACCAGCCCCCCCCGCCGCCGCCGCCGCCGCCGCCGCCACGTGAACCCTTGGATGGCCACGGGTTCCCACCCCATTTCAAGCCATCCACCGATTTTGGCTCTCTCGTGCTCCCTTCTACGTGTCAAGATTTCGGTCCCGCCCAACACCCCCCCGGTTGCGTCCCACCCCTACAGCGTGTATGCCCCTTGTTGCTAAACAAAGGGGCGCGATTTTTTGGACGAACATCTGCCGGCCGGTCTGATTCAGGTCAGCACTCCACGTCGCCACCGACCCGGTCAGCACGGTACCCATTCGGCCCGCTGCCGGCACCGCCGCGATCGAGCATGTTTGCGATCGAGCCTGTCCGCGATTGAGCCTATCCGCGATCGAGCCTATCCGCGATCGAGCCTATCCGCGATCACGCCTGTCCGCGATCGAGCCTGCCCGCGATCGAGCTTGTCCGCGATTGAGCTTGTCCGCGATCGAGCCTGTTCGCGATCGCGCCTGTCCGCGATTGAGTCTGTCCGCGATCGAGCTTGTCCGCGATCGACCCTGTCCGCGATCGACCCTGTTCCGCCATTGCTTGGCACGTAAACGTCAGATGCCGCTCTTCCGATCGCCCCTTCCGAGGCACCTTCTCCGGCGGGGAGCTCGAGCCCCGCGAGTCCATCGAGCGTTTCTAGCACTCTAGTTGACCGGGAGCAAACAACCCACCTTACCGGCCAGCGATGCCGCCATTCTGTACGATAACGTTTAAAAGTGCAAACCCGGAAGTATATATTTAGTGTCAGTAACGTACCTCCTCCTCGGAGTTTTCTTTTCGGTCATACCAGACGACTCCCTCCTGCATATATATTCCGTCGCACACGAACTTCGTCCGGGACACGTACATACGCACGTGTCCTTCGACGCGCGCAGCCACGAACTTGGCACTTTCGCGGTGGGAAATCTATGGGCGTTTTGGGGTAAACGGTGCTTCGAAAAGCACAGCCACAAACTTGCCATTTTCGCGGTGGAGAGCTTTGCGCGCCTCGGGGTAGAGGGTAGTATAGTAGCAGTTTCGTTGATCAGGTAGCGGAGAGCGTCGTAAGGAGCGGGGGTGGAATAAAAAGAATAACATTTTTGTATCCGTGGTTTTCTTCTTTCGGGAATGATTTGAGTGATCAACGTTGAAGATCATGCTGCACATTGTCGGAGGGCAAGCATCATAATAACAAAATTCATGGCGAGGACAGAGGGGGCGGAAGAAAGCCTGCTTGCTGTCTGTCGTCTCGGTGATCACAATGGTCGCCGTTTCGCGGAGAATGTCCCGCTTCAAGCTTCAACGCGGGGATCGCCTATTACGGGGGACCATAGTAAATAAGACCTACGGTAACACAAAAACCTATATGTTTCACTATTTATACTAACAATATTTGGTCCTGTTTACTATGGTTCCACGCAGCAGAAGCTAGAATAATAGAAGGGTCAAGAGGGGGGGGGTGACAGAACCACACCTGTGCGTCGGGGTGGAGCCTGGACGCGGTTTAATATTTAGGAGTGGAAGGCAGGATAACGTGCAGTGAGATAAGAAGGATAGAGCAACGGCAGGAAGTGGGGTAGAAGTAGAGGTGCGTACGAAACTGAGGTTGACTCGCGCATATGTTTCCATTTTGCGGTTCTCATGGTTTTGTCTTTTGTTGTTGGATGGAGAGACCCGAACGAAGACGAAACGTTGGATGCATTCACCTAATCCCGTACTTCGTGTACCGGAAAGCACATACGTACCGGCCTACCAGATCTACAGTAGTAGGCAACGAAGAATGTTCTTCACCTAAAAGAAGCTTGTGTCCATAATATCTTCACCTAGCTATGATACTCATATGATGAACGTGTGCATGTGTGTGTGTACTCCATCTATCATAGGACAGCTATTGTGAGATATCGATACTTTTGAAACTCGTTGAAGAGCTCATCATCTCGTATTAATTGTGTCAGAAGCTCCGCTTATCAACTGACTATGAATACATATAGACTATTAATATAGTTTTTTTTGTCCTTTGTCCTCCCCTCGGAGACAACTGACTCCCCCCTCCATTCGCTCCTGTGGGATGATTTAATACGTATCATACCAGGTACCGGACAACATGAATATGTATGCCACTCTAGAAGCGAATATAAAACCGTTTGTATCTCCTTATCAGCCAACACCAAAAACCATACGTTTTGGTTTATTAACAACCCCAATGATCCTTACCTTTCCGTCTGGAATTAAATCATAATTATTATTATGATGCTTGCCCTCCGACAATGTGCAGCATGGTCTTCAACGTTGATAACTCAATCATTCCCGAAAGAAGAAAACCACGGATACGAAAGGAAAATTAAATACTTGCTTTTTTAGTATTAGACTATACCACCAGTAGAAAATAACCGATATATTCCACTGGACCCAACTACCTGAGACGAAAACCGAAGCAGTCAATTTCACATTTAACATTTTCTTCCTCCCGTCACTATACTATAATATTAGTTCGGTATAATATCATACTATATATCATTAACTTGTAAATATGTATGCTCCTCCTGTTTCGTAGAGACGAATTCTCAAATATCGCCGTATTTTTGTATTTTCGTATTTTGCACGGGTAATTATTTACGAGCGTTATGATTGCTCCGCGAGTTTCATATTTCGTATTTGATTCCGAATCATATATGTGATATTTATGTAGTGCGTTTTTTCGCGTATGTTTCTTGTTTTGTGAACTTTGGAGAGGTATCCAGAATGCGTATGTATGATATTTTGATATTTTTGTAATTTGGGTTTTTGACGTATTGGGTATACTCGGTTTCGACTTTTTTTATGAAACAGCCTGTACCGAACCACCGTATCTTATAATATACGGGTATGTGTCCATACGCAACTTGGAGATGACCCGTTTCTTAGAGTTTCAACAGTATTCAATCTCTCATCCGTGAGCCAGGCATCCTTTTACTTTCTTGTTACTATCAAAAAGTAGAAGTGAAATGTTGTGTATTCAAACTTGCTCTTCTATCTCAGAACTTGCTTTCTATCTGGAAAGCCTGCAAAGCTGTAACGGGCCAGGTTCAGGAACGAACGCACCGTAGTCACACGCACACGCAACACGCACTCATGTTGCTACAGTATTATATATACGCGATAGACGTTCAGAAACTCTTATTTTATCTCACCCTCGTGTCTTATTCTTCTCCCGAATTCAGCAGAAATACTTCAAGTCAAGTTTCTTGTTTCGAGAAACGGTGCAAAACGCCAATTTCTAAAAAAAACAAATATTATTTTGTAAAGGCGCGCAAAACGCCATGTTCTTGAAACATCTATCATACCAGGTACATTTTATTTTGCAAAGGCGTGCGGTACGACCTATTTTTTCTTTGAGCACATTTTTTAAAATATACTGTTCCTGGTACCAGGTAAATCACATGGCATCCCATCACTCAAAATCCACAAGATGCAGTGAAGTATCATAGGCATGAAATAAGTCCATCTACTGTAATTCGACGCAAGTCGACGAGGGAAGAAAGTGCTGAATTCTTCTCGCGATAAAAACGAAGGCGCGTACCGTAGTGGGGAGGGGGGAGAAGAGCTTGTTTAGTGACCCCGGATCTGAGTTACGTCTAGGGAGGGAGGAGGAGAAGTAAGAAGTGCGAAGATAATAAATGGGATGAACAAAAAAACAAACGAACAAACAAACAAACTGTACAGGTGTATAAACGATGTTTTTTAGGACCGCAGGAATCCAAGTTCGTGTTGCCCACCATCGACGACTCCCTTACCGTACGGTAGTGCTTGGTACTGCTGCAGCCCGAAAAGTCACTCAATCGGCACGGTCTAAGTTACGCACGTTGGGCCTCAACGCTCTTCCCCCCTGCTACTCACTGTCGGTCTTTCCCCGCCTGCCTCTGAACCTCCCAGCTGACTGTTGTGTCCGCCCCCTCCGACTGTACCCCCTGTCTGCTCTGCGCCGTTCGGCTCTATAGCAAAACCCAAGCGTCCATCGCCGCGCTGTCTTCCGTGCTGAATGCAGCTAGCGGTGATATTTGGTATTTGCATGCTTGAAGAAGGGATGGGATGCATTTTGGCGAAAAAAATCCAAACATCTTAAACACAGAATCCAAAAATCTTGAACCAAAAAGTCAGTTGTGAGGTCGATTTTGGGGGAAAGGCACCTTGGCTGGGAGCCTGGCCTTGGGAGGTATCTGTGGGCAGCTTCTTGGTCTTCAGGTGTTATGGAGTACTTTGGGTCTTCTATGCTAGCCATTTCAACCACCGTGCCGACGTCTACACCACGGAAAAAGGCTCAATTCACCACTAGGACACCGCCGACATCTCTCACCGACCCTCTTCATGGGCTACTACAGCGCCAACAGCTG
>JBBMKB010082487.1:0-12296 GCA_037833945.1 Alaria marginata
CCCCCCCCCCCCCCCCCCCCCCTCCCCCCCCCCCCCCCCCCCCCCCCCCCCCCCCCCCCCCCCCCCCCCCCCCCCCCGATAATTCGCAACAGTCCCGTACTGTTTGCTTGTGTTTTCTCCTGCCTGCTCTAGGTCAAAAATACTCTGGACTGACATCCGTGGTGACTCGTTTGGCTGCACTTGTGTTCAGCCTCCCCCTTTGGCCAGAGCCGCCTCTTCAACATTTTCTACGCCTCCCGCCCCTTTGGCCAGAGCTGGACTAAAGGTACTCAGTCCTTAGACGGCGGGCACGGTGGGGTACATACAGCTGAAGTGCAGGGACCAATCGCCGCCAGTTATAGCTAGAAGCTTTGGCGCTGGCTTCAATGACATGTATCTTCTGTTCCGCGTCCAACAAGGCGCGATAGAACCTGTTCGGTCCCCCGGTGAGAAAATATGTCATCACCAGCATAGGAGGCCGGTGTTGGCGCTCGCATGAAGGCCTCATGTGGCTTTAACACAGGGTTTAGTGACGGGGGGGGGTAGGCAGGGTGTGTTTAAGCCATTGTTTCCCAGAATCGTTGACAGTGAGACGATGATATATCTGCCGCGGTTATCATGATGCCCAGCGCAGTACTACTGCAGTACAGGACAGATGCTGAGCTTTGCCGTGTCACGGAAAATGTAGCCGCTTCTTCATGTGGCTTGATTTTGTCGTCGCCACTCGGAAGCGCATTTTGGTGCTGGCGTTGAACCATCGAGGGTCGGTGTCCCACTGTCCTTCGCCCAGCTGTCCGCGCCGAAATATCGCAAGCTCTATCTTTGATGGGGCGCCACCACTAACCATCTGTTGGAAAACTCGTTTCCCACTAACTGTCTCCTCCCAAGAAAGAGAGATCGGCGAAGAGAACGATCTGATACACCCTCAGAGACGCTAGATTAAGCTGGGAAGGACGCAATGGCCCTCCCTCACCCGTCATCGGGATCCATGACAGTGACGGCGACGGCCACGGCACGGACCGAGCCCGCGCCAGCGCCGTGAAGACGTGCACGCCAAACATAGCACATCCATGGCCAGGGCGCAGGTACCTCTTCTACACGTTCTCCACAAGCACTATGAAGAACTCCAGCTAAGTGAACAGGAGGCAAAGGTGACGCCCCCACTTATCACTAGGGAAGCATCTCTGCCGCCATCGATGGTTGCCTCATCGGTCCCTTCCAGAGACGAGGACGTCCCGACCGGTGCTACGCTAGGGGAGGCACTTTTGGCTCTTTTAGTTTCCGAATGACGGGGCTCCTTAACCCAAAACCGTCGGAAACTGCTTGTTTTTCAATCCGAGTTTTTGGTACACCTAGGCCGTGTGTTTGTTCATCGGGTTGCTTTCAGTTTACTAAAAATCAGTTGGGAGGTGAGGTTCAGAGAGATCTAAAGTGAAGATCCCCAGCAAAAACAGGCGCACCTCTATCGTAGCATTAGTAGCATGTGTCAAACACGGGAAGGGCATCTGCTTTCCTCCATAGGGCAAGAAAAACGCCGATAAAGGCCTCGCTCAGGCCCTTGGTGTGTGTTTGGTGCAACCGTGTCGCCAATTCAGAAGCTAACCGCTGCGGCAAGGGTCTCGTTTCCACAGTCACTGTGCTCACGTGCGACAACGTTCCTGCTGTGGAATCTTTACCACTTCTTCTGATCGATCAGGGCACTCATAGCGGGGTGTGTAAAACCCTCGTGCCGGTACACGCACCTGGCCTCTCTCCGCCCTGAAGGCGGCTCCGCATGCCCCCTGAGTTTCGCACCGACTAAAGCTGGCGTGCTCACCGGGGGCTTGTGTGGGGTTGTTCCGGAGCTACTACTTCCCGGTTCAAGAATTCAGATTTCTTGGCCACGGGACTCTCCTCGTTTCATGGAGGGGGGCAACGACACAACGACCGATCGCGCAGGGAATATCTTCCTCGCGATTGGCGAGGACGGAACTTTTGATTTATGCCCACTTGGTCGCAGACTCTTCATAGCGGTTACGGCGTATGATTCGAAGAAGCAACTTCTCCCTGGCCATCGAGGTGCTCAGCTTGGCGGGTGCGGCGTTTGTTGCTGGGCCTTGCTCCGTTTGTGCCGGCGCGGTGGCCGTCACCGATCTAAAATCTGGGAGGAGAGACGCGAGCGTAGATCTCATGGCGTGTGTTTGCCGATTGATCTCGTCGTCTCGCCGACGGCGGAGAAGGTCGTTCACTTGCCCGACCAAGCCCTGGCTTTGACGGGATAGATTCGTTCGCTCTTCATGAAGTGCTTCATTAGGCGATTAATCGTGGACACCTGCAATGACATGTCAGCTGGGAAACGGAAAGTGAGCACACGCGTGCGGGCACGTATGATACATACAGTAGACATCATTCACAGGCCTTGTTAAGGATTTACTCGAGGAAACCGCGACCACGAAGCGTGAGGCCGTATGGCTAACACTCCTTTTCGGTGCGGGGATTGGTCGCGCTTCCATCACGAAATTTGTCAGCTCATTATTTCATCCGTGTATGTTATCATCGTTAGATCGCTTGACTTGTACATCACTCATTTCGACTCAGCCGGGGCGTCAAAATAAGCGATCGAGCCTGCGGTAACTCGTGTGGAGTGCTCTAGGTATCACGCCGCTTCAACTCGGTTGCAATGTCCGTGGTGGATTGGCTTTAATAAGATATAGGGCGGACCAGTCATTGTTTCTACTGGGGTTTCAAACGTTGGCGGGTTTCCAATACCGCGTGATTTGGGGGTTTAGTTGCTACTCCACACAAGGTTTCGTCATTTTATGAGCCTATTTAACGGGGGCCCACCCACGAGCGCTCGCCACACAAACCGCTGGTGGCCAGGCAGATCGAAGAGGGATGGTGGAGGTTTGATTGTGCGCCCTTCGTGTTTAGTGGGAAGCTGCGTGGGGGTTCTGTGGAGTTTGGGTTAAACGCCATTCTACAGGTTTGGGAATTTCCAGCAAAACATACATTTCGCTCGTTTGGGCAAGGTTTTGCGAGGATTATCGCTAGCCAGTAGAGACGACACAGATATATATACGGAACTCTACGGCCGACGGCTCCTCCCGGGGCCTTGAGGTATGATTTGTGTCCCCTTTGATGTCCGTCGATAGCGGTGTGGGTTGACTGCGGACTGTATGCTAGACACATGGGTCGCCATTTTTCCAGCGTGCCTATGTTGCCTCATATAAGGGTAGTGTCTACACTTTGAGGGGTTTGTCACTTATTGCGTGCCAAATGTAAGCCAAACTCCAGCGTGCGTCGTGTCCAGTCTTCCTCTCGCAAAACCGGGGATTTTCCAGTTGTGAATCCCCGGTTGGAGCCGCACAACTGTGGAGGTTTCAGGGTTAGGTCCAACGTGTAACAATACCACAGCTCCTCAATCAAGGACCTAACCAACATCTACGGGCCAGGTATGCGTTTTGATATAGTGTAGCATTATTCATCAACCCATTTTGCGTGGTTGTCGGGTTTTGCTTCGAAACAGTCTCGGGCGAGGAGCCTCGAAGCACCAAAATTCTAGTCCGGTCGTAGCGCGCGCCATTGACTCCATATCGGCACAGCTCTCCCCGTTCGAGTGAGCTACGTTGCTCAACTTCTCGTCCGATTGTCCCCTTCCCCCACTCATATATACTACGGTCATGTTTTGACCTTAACGGTGCTCTATGCCTTCGTTCCTACGCAGGTTAAGTTTGTCTATATTTTGTCTTCCTCTGCCAGGACCTTCAGTCAACGAATGGCAAATTGCTTGACTAGCCCTTGCTTAAGTCGCTGCTATAGTTAGTTGTGACTGAACCCGCTCGCTGTAGTGCTGTGCGTCACGTTCAGCTTCCAGGTGGTTCTAGGTTATCTTGGTATACGGCCTTTGTTCGCACCGGTACGTTAAGCCTTTTAACGTTTTATGGTTCACCTCGTACATGTTTCCTCCTTGAGGCTTCTGCATTAGAGGTAAGCGCCCTGACTCCTGCACACCCTGTACCTCTTGGCTACGCTATTTTCTGGCTCTGGTGACACGATGGCGCAGCCATTTCAAGGACCTTTTATTTTTACACGCCAAGGGTCGGTTGTATCGCGTTTCGTCGAATCCGCTATTTTAGATCTACGAGGCCAAGAGCACGTTAGCCTGTACGGTTAAAGAGCCATCGTACGATAGGGGTAGCACTTTATCGCTAAACCATTTTCTGAATGGCGGGGCTCCTTAACCCAATACCGTCGTAACGTCATTCCTGCTTCGCCATCAAATTTCGTTTTGTACCTAGACCACATGGGATCGTCCATCCGGCTGCAGTTTCAGTTTTTTTCCTCAGGCGAGGAATCTTAGAACAATCCAGGTGTACCCTTACCGTAGTGCGTCGAAAGGGGTGGACACTGTTTCGTGTGCGGCCCGTGTTATGTTTTCTCTTTACGGACTCCGAGCGTCCTTATGCTCCACCCACCCCAAACTGGAGGGCTCGGCGACGCACTTTAACCGAGGCGGCTGTTATCGCCCAGATTAACGCGATTCTTCCACCGCAACCTGGTCCCTTGTCCCATCCGAAACACCGGAGTAACGAAATAGAAGTGCCGACTGAATAGACAGTACAAGGGCCCCCATCAGCCACCCCGCTTTGGCAGGTGATATTCGTTAGGTTTTCGTTCTGCAGGGACATCCTCCTGTTTTTCATTTGTACCGACGGCAAGTGAAGGATCAAAGGCGTGCACCTATTGATTCGTGCACCATTTTGAGAAGTAGTGGAGGGCTAGTGACCGGGATCGTAGTCTGCGCGGTCCTAGCCTGGGTCCTAAAGTTTGCTATATTCCTTCTGATGTGTTCAAACCACTTTGAAACGTAACTGACCAAGCGAATCCGCGCCTGCTTTGAACTCCCCACGGTCAATTACCGACCCCAATTGTCCATCACCGGACGCTCGCTCCGGCTGAACCTGGGTTTGCCGCGTTGCCTGCTCGTTCTCAGCTGCAGACTTGTCATGCTTCAGGGGTTCCACCCTCAAGGCGTGGGACGCCGCTCGCTCCGACATGGTTATTGTCTTTTACTCCTCACGGACCTTGGCGACGTTCAGCTTGTTCGCTACTCGCTCGGCACCATCTGCAAGCGTTCGGTTCTTCTGGTCCGCTAGCGCCGACGACCGTTACGTGAAGGCGCTTCCGTACCAACGCTATAGTATCCGGGGGGAGGGTATCGTTTTGTCTACGGAACAATTGTCCGGCACCCGTCGGCGGCGCAAGCACACGCGGAGAAGCAAACCGCCTGCTCCTGCGACCAACAGAGCAGTGGGAGAACCTGATGCCGCAAAGTTCCGCCAAGAAACACGAACCAGGACCATGTCGGAAGAAGCGGAGCTCCACAACGCGCAAACGTTACCCCTGAAGCATGCCAAGGCAGCGGTCGAGGAGGACAAAGGTGACGCGCGAGACTAGGCCCGGGCTCAGTGGAGGTGTGGCCGAGATCAGGACGGAACGCTGGAACGGCCATGGTCGAGTTCCAAGAGAGTGCTGACGTGGAGCCAGAGCATATCATGCGCTTGGAGAAGGAATTTGAGGAGGAAGAGCAGCCTCAGATGGGTCCTTTTCATACTCCATGCTCCGGCTGGTTGTCGTTGGTTGTTGATGCACGTCGGGGGGATGGGCGGCAGAATAGTGGGGCGCTCTGGTGCTCAAAATACGTCCGGTACTCCACCGAGCTGATCGCAAAGTCACAACTGCTGCCCCCGCACGGTACCGTCACTGTGTCTTGGAATCCTGCCACTCGTTGTCGTGGGATTGGGCAAGACCTTGTGTACACGCCATCACTGTTCACTAGTTTCTCGCATTCGCGATCTGGACTGACTCTTCTTGAAACTGTTTCATGTCTAAACGTAGCTTCGAGCAATATTTTGCACTTTCGTACATCCGCGGGTGGTGCCTAACATATCACTATGTTTTCCGCACGTCGTTTGTCACCCCTCGCGTTTCTGCCTGGCCTTCACTGGTACTGCAGGGGGAAGCCATGACACGGTTGTGTGCCATCCCGTCCCTTGTTCTTTTGTAGGGAGGAGGGAGCAATTTAAAGTACTTGTTGAAGTGACGCGAAGGAGGAAGTTCAACTCGGTACGAACCAACCCTTCCACCCCCTTCTCACCCTGTTCCCACACCCGCCCTGATATGCCTTTGCCAGTACCCGCTCCAACCCCCTGCACCACGACTTCGCCTTCTCCCCTGTGGGATATCGTCCCATTATACTCATCCACTAGTCCCAGTGGATAACTCGTCAGCAGGATTTTCTCCCCCGCTGTAGCGGAAACTCGCACTCGTTCAACTGACATGACCTCGAGCCTTCGCCGCTCTCACCCAGGACGACACGACTTCTCTAGCGTTATGTGTGCTTCTCTCTTTACATAAAACGTTTTGAAAGCATCGTGGCTGTTGTAATGAAAGTACAGGGAAGGCTGGAGTAGGCGTTTCCCGTGCTCGTGCTGAGAGCGACGAATGCTCCAGGTAATGTCCGTCCTACCGGTGTGAGTTCACGCCCTCCGCAGCCAGGGAAAATCAACAGGGTATCGAGGTACCCATTGGGGCTGGTGAAGAAGTTGAATGCGAGAATATCCTACCGGGGAGAAAGTGCGGTGGCGGTGAAGGAGGGGATTGGGGTTGGTTTCGCAGTTGGCGCTGGCGAGGGCGTATCAGGGCAGGAGTAGGGACGGACTGAGAAGAAGGTGAAGTAGTTGATTTTGGCCATACGTGAGCGGAGGCCCGGTCACATGGAATTTCGTTTGTGTTCGCAAGTGTTTCAAGGTCAAGGATGTCGGCGCATTTCACTGCGACTAGTTTTGGGCTGCTTCGATACGTGGTTTTCCTTCTTAGGGCACGAAACGTCCCAAGCCTTATGACGCTCAAGTGAGCGATGTCCGTTCATTTGCTCGATCATTCGCTTGATGACCTGAGTGACTGCTGCCGTATTCAGTACCTGGTATGATATGCTATTCCAGAGTTCGTTCTTCAACTGGTTTGGTTTATAGCTGTGTATCCTACTCGATGGGATCGCATTTTCGATGATTATATATTGGACTATCGCTCTTCACGTGAGATCGATGGTTATCAACGCAGAAGTGCCGCTTCACCCTGCGGCTGGAGCGGTTACTCCCGCAACTGGCGATGCTGATATTGCACGATTTAATGGGTGCCTTTCAGATGGTTTGCGCAATTCCGTTGCCGAGGCCGTATATAAACAGCTTATCGTAGCCGGTGGCGACGTACGATATTCGCTGTTTCTAGGTCCAGGTCAACTGTTTGTTCGTACCGTTTGTGAAGCAAGCGGGATCACACGATGAGTTCCGTCATACCAGCGTTCTTGGGTTGGGGATAAACGATAAACGGTGTCGCTCGTTCTATGGATTCGTTCTTGGTGGCTGGGCGTGAAGCTGAAGCTTGACCGAGAATCCACCAACTTCCTAATACGCAGGCTTCTATGTAGACGCCAACCAATTGTTGATTGATAATCAAGGCTACCCGATGAGCGCCTCTGTGTCAAAATCACCCTTTCATTTGACACATTCTGCGATAGAGGTTAACCATTTTTGTTCCGAAGCTCCTCACTTGAGGAGCTCTATACCTCACCGAAAAAAATAGTTTGAGCAGACTGAAAGTGCAGTCCAATAAACAAACCCGTGGCCCACCTATACAAAAAAAGCATTTTGCAAAAAAAGAATAATATTCCGCCGATTTTGGGTTAAGGAGCTCCGTCATCCACCAAATAAAAACGCCAAAAAGTGCTACCTCTATCGTAGAACGCGTCATTTCCGTCCATCGAGTGGTTTTAAAGTCGCTCAGGACCGAGGTAAGGGCATATCTCGAAATATGCAGTGCCAGGCCAGTCAAGGTGCGCCAGAGGTTGTAGGAACGCGTATTCTGAACCAGCTGCAACTATGCCGATACGACAGTCTTGGTTTCTTGCCTGACGCGACGATGGTTACCTGCTAGCTCGGGCCTTCTCTATTCGCTGCCCCGGACTGACGACTGTATATGGAAACAGTAAGGAACCAGTGGATAGGGTATTTTCTGTGTGTTCCTGTCCGAGACGTTTCTTTTGTGTGCGTGTATTTACTATATATCCGTATGTGGGCTGTAAGCTGTACGTTTTCATGGCACCGATCTGTCAGCAAGCGCTTTGACGAGTGAGGAGGGATGAGTGGACGTCAATAACTCAAAATAGTAAAAGTTGGTATTGGTTGGTATTACGTGGGAATTGAACAACATAAGGATGTTTGAGTCACTCCTCCTTCCACGATCGCGCGACTACGAGATGCGACACCTACATCCCTGGCATCCTCTCCCGCCCCCCGCCCCCGCTCGCTCCCGCCGACAACCACCGCTTGCCTGTAGTACTGAACACACCACGCGTGAACGTTCTAGGACGTTGTGCGATACTCCCATGCCATGTGTTTGAGTGGTGTGCGAGGATATGTCCGGTTCTTGCCCCGCATGTTCCGCACACTTCCGCCAACCCCCACCCTTGTCCCGAGCAAAAGCCCCTACAGAGCAATATTTTGTATTTTAACGTTTTCAGTTGTGATTTGAAAACTAACCCGACGTACAGTACGCATTTGGCCTTGACGCCAAAGATAACCTCAGCAAACCGGGGAACTAGCGCGGTGTTCGTTTTGCAGCAGTGAAAACTTTTACTTTACCATTTCGGAACTTTAAACAAAATAAACTATCGAAATCAACCGACGATAAAACCGTACGAACGTATCGATCACACGAATCCACGCGGGATGCACGGGTATCTAGGGGATGCATCGGAATCGCAATGTCAGGAGCTGTAAGGCACGCCCGCAGCATCGTGATAGCCGTAGCGCTGCACGCTCTGCCATGTTCTTGATTGCAGCACACTCGTTGCTTTCGTTGATGTCGGTATAACTATGTCCCAAGATGGTCAATCCGACTTTAGACGCGGCCTACGGTAAAGGTACCACTTTGTTGTTGATTTTGTTTTCTGAATGACGAGAGAGGTAGCACATTTCTTTTTCTTTTTTTTTTGTTTCTGAATGACGGGGGTACTTGAACCCCAAATCGTCAAGTATGTCCTTCTTTTTTTTTTCGCAAACCTAGTTGTTTAAATATCTAGGCCGTGGGTTTGTCCATCCGTTAGCGTTTTCAGTGCACTCCAAATAAGGTTTTGGTTGAGGTATACGGAGCTCCTCAAATGAGGACCCTCAAGAGAGGATTGGTACACCACTACAGCAGCATGCATCGTTACGTCGGCAGATGTGCTCTACGATGGAGGTGGCAGTTTTGGCGTTTTTATTTTCTGGATGACGGGGCTCCTTAACCCAAAATTGTTGGAGTATCATTCTATTTTTGCAGCTTTCTTTTTTTGTATAGATGGGCCACGGGTTTGTTAATCAGATCGCACTTTCAATTTGCTCAAAATATGTTGTTCGGTGAGGTATAGAGCTCCTCAAGTGAGGAGCTTCAGGAAAAAAGTGGTGGACCTCTATCGAGGGTTAAGGAGCCCCGTCATCCAGGAAATAAAAACGCCAAACATGCTACCTCTATCGTAGAGCACCTCTGTCGGTATGCGTATTTCAAAGCACGCCGGGGTCAAAGCCGAAGGTACGTCGGTGACGAGACGGGAGGACAATGATTCGGTGCGAGCTAGCATGAATGGTGCCGACTACAGCCTGGGGTCACGAGGTTCATACGCGCTCATGGTCTCCATGACACAGAGCAGTCTTACGGTAAAGCCGCATACAGTCGCGGACCCTCGAGGATACGGATAACATCAAGAGCATGGCCACCTGATTTACGCTGATCGATACCAGAATGGAATTACGGACGACAAGAACCTTGACCGAAAAAAAAACAGGCGATTCCGTCGTCCACTTTCTCCGCGAAAACACTCAGTAGATCACGTTGGTACTTCATTTTTGTGCCTCGTTATATTTCTCAACACCCTCATGTTCATTGGTTGTCCAGAGAGCCATGCTCCGCCAAACCGTACTCGGGGTGCAACATCGGACAGCGAACGCATTCAAGGGAAGCACGTTATCGCCACGTCTTGCTCGCTCACAAAGCAAGTCAACCGCGAAATACGATACTACTACTGTATAGTTGGTCCAGAATTGCGGTGCGGCTGATGTCATGAGATTCAGACAACTCTCCGCAAAACCCCACTGCTTGGTGGGAAATGCAGCGTAAACACAGCAACCTCAGAGTCTACCCCCCCGCCCCCCGCCAAACGAATCTACGCACGCCCTGTAGACGAGGATATACCCACGGGTTGGCACACAAGTGACGTATATCGAGCCAGCAGCCCCCGAATCGAGCACGGCCAACGACGACGTGGTATACTCAGCCATACACGGCGTCTGCTATCGATTCGTCGAGACTGCCTTTAAACGTCGACCGCTGCAGAGAGGCCGCGCACGCACGTGGTTGATACATCTGTAACATGGCATCAACGGAAACAACTACTAGCTAACATAAAAAAGCGACTTAGTAAACCGGAATTCACCATCTCTGCACACAGTAACCGCTGACCTCCATGGAAACATAGCCCCCCCTAGAAGCAGTAACCGCCGGCTTTGGCGTGGGCAGCTGCTCGACTCGATTAATTGACCGATCGACCCCACCAGCCGTCAGCTGTCTTAATGACGCCGGCCACAGGATGCTGGCCACGGCCTTGCCGTACCCCAACCCAAATTTCACACTCTCCAAAAACGGCGGCCACACGGCTTGACGGATTGGTTTTTTGAACTCATTCCCGAAGGTCAGATGCTTCAACGAGGTCGTCCACGCGACTTCGTGTATTGGTTGGTTGAAGTGAAAACCAAAGGTTAGACTCTCCAGCGAAGCCGGCCACACAACTTCGCCGATTGGGTGGTTGAAGTTACCCCCAAACTGCAAATGGCGCAACGATGCAGGCCAGGCGACCCCTCCAATCGGCTGGTTGAAGGCAAACCCAAACGATAGACTCTCCAGCGAGGCCGGCCATGGCGTCCTGTCGACGGCCAAATTGAAGCTCGCTCCGAACTGCAAATGACGCAACGATGCCGGCCAGGCGACCCCTCCAATTGGTAGGTTGAAGCGAGCCCCAAACGTTAGATCCTCTAGTGAAGTCGGCCAGCGCACGTCGCCGATACATCGATTAAACGTATCTCCAAACGTCAAATGCAGCAGGGAAGCCGGCCACTTGACTAGGTGGATTTCCTGGTTAAAACCGCCCCCGAGCACCAAGCGCGCAAGCGAAGCTGGCAACCGAATATTTTCGATTGACTGAGCGAAGCAGCCGCCGAACGTTAAACACTGAAGTAAGATCGGCCACACGACGCCTTCGATCGGCTGGTTGAAACTCGTCCCGAGTGTGATGTGCTGGAGGGAACACGGCCACAAACAGCCCTCGAGTGGTTGGTCAAACTTAGCGCCAAACGTCAAACGCCGCAGGGAGGCCGGCCATACCACCCTATCGATGGGCTGATTGAAGTTAGCCCCGAACGTGATCTCCTCTGGCGACGTCGGCCAAGCAACGCCCTCCATTGGCTGGTCGAAACGATTCCCAAATGCCAAACACCCTCGCGAGACCGGTCTAGCTCCTCTTCGGAGGAGCTCAGTCGAGCGATCGCAAAATAAAACGTGCCGCAGAGAGGATGGCCATATGCAACCTCCGATTGGTTTGTTAAATTCCCCCCCAAATACCAAACATTTCAGCGACGCCGGCCACACGATGCCTTCGATCGGCTGGTTGAAGGAACGCCCAAACACCAATCGCTTAAGGGAAGGTGGCCAGTTCACGCCTCGGACTGGCATATTAAAGTTAGATCCAAACGCCAAATGCTGCAGTGACGCTGGCCACCTGATCCCACCCAGCTGTTGGTTGAATTTACGCCCGAACGCTACTCTCCGCAGAGACACCGGCCAGCGCACGTTGTTGATAGCCTGGTTAAAACCGGCTCCAAATGCCAAATGTGTCAGCGAAGCAGGCCACTTCACCGCGCTGATTTCCTGGTTAAATTGTGTCCCAAACGTCAAATGCTCCAGCGAGGAGGGCCACTTGACCCCTCGGATCGGCTGGTTAAACCGCCCCCGAAACCTCAAACGCTGCAGCGGAGCCGGCCAGATTATGTTACCGACTGGGTGGTCGAATGCCGGCCCAAAGGTCATTTTGCGCAGCGACATCGGCCACCAGTTCCTGCCAAACGCCAACCTCCGCCCCCGCCTTTGTAGCGGGGTTGATTCCGAACTCATAACACCATTACGTACGTCCGATTCTTGGCCCGCCTTCGAAATACACGCCGGATGACAGTCCCATTTTAATGAGCGCA
>JBBMKB010082498.1:0-12294 GCA_037833945.1 Alaria marginata
TTAACCCACAATGAATGGTCGGAATGTTATTCTTATGTGCACTGTGATTGTTTGGAATACCTAGGCCATGGGTTTGTTTATCGGGTTACCCTTTCAGTTTTATCAAACTCAGGCTTTTGGGAGAGGCATGGAGCTCCTAGAGTGAGGAGCCTCAGAAGGCAAATACTAATTAATGGTGCACCTCTACCACCGGAGCAAGCGGCGTAGGGTAGACCAGCGCGCAGAATAGTCAGGTCCCGTACAGTACGCGACAGCAGTTAAGAACATCCTATTTTGGTTAAAGCTCGCGGCTTACTGTGATGATGTCAACGTTGAGCACAGGCTCTTAAAAGCTATTGTAAAGAGTTTAGAGTGGTGGCGTCCTTGCTGGGCATACATATTTAGCTGCAAATTCTTAACTTACATAAAAAACTCAGCCGGAAAATATTAACTGCCAATTTCTTAACACATGTCGCGTTCTGTATATGTATATATATATCGTTATACCCTAACGAGCGGTCAATCAAAAGGGGCTGCCAACTATAATAGCGAAATCGTACAACAAGTGTAAAATATACAGTCCCAACCAACCAGTGTATTCAATTCTGGTCTATAGAGCCGCTATTAATAGTCTCGGATCACGACATGTCTCAGATTCGACAAAAAAATGATAGTTGACTCCACACTATTAATAAGTCAAAAAGCCGGGCGAGGGTCTACTTTACAGTACAGCACACCTAATAAGAATACCATAACAACAGGCTACCAAGAAATGCAGCAGGCTGATATTTACAGGAAAATAAGAAATTCGGGAGCTTTCATGCTGAAATTAGTCTAGAACACTCCCCCTCCTTAATGAAAGCTAAGCCTGGGTCAGTATTTATGTTTCTAAGTTTGTGTCCCGTACTGTCTACAGCCTTCGAGTGGTAGAACACGTGTTTGTTGTGCACCACGTACTTAATACTGTATGTATGTAGTAAACGTTCGTTTGCCGTCGGCACTACGACCCCAGGCATTGCTCCAAAGCTGGCGTGTGTGCGTGTGTGTGTTAATAAAAAGTAAACGGACATTACTTACCCATCGACATCCAGCGCACCTATTGATAGCAATAGTGCCCTTGCCGATGCTACACTCTCACCCTACCAGGTACAAGAAAGAGACAACAAGACACCCCTCACCCCAAACGCAAGGTATACCGGAATCTGAATCTGCCTAAGAATAATACTTGTATACGAAGTATTATTTTATTTGATACCAGGGTATATCGTATTACTGTATATCTAATTATATCATACCCGCTACACAACCATGTTGCCATACCAGCTCAAAGATGACTATACTGCGGAGAGTCTTCAAAGCACTTACACCGGGAACTACTGGGTCTTATTATTACAACTCATTGCTTAAAAACAGTCCAATTTGCCGATGGATTTACGTGAAGTATGGCTTACAGGTACATTAAGTATGAATAGGATAGTAGGTGTGGCGTTGTTTATTAGTATACAACAAGTGAAACCAAAACACAACGATTTCTACAAAGCATTCTAAGAACTATGTCTAGGGTCTACAGCAGCTCGCCGAACCCGGGGACTACAGACAAATGTTTTGTGGCAAGCCCATGCCCCCAAAGCACGCGCCCAAATTTTAAATGTTCAGTGCTTTCGTTATCCCACGGCGATCAACATAACACAACCTTCCGCACTTCCGCCGCTGATTCTACAAGCACAACCCTGGTGCAAACACCGCCTGAAAGCCTCGTCTTATCGCTGGTCGGAGGGGAAGGTGGGGGCGGGTATGTATGGGTGTGCTGTCTTAACATGAAACCGTTCTGATTACCCATCGACAGTATCCAGCATATCCAAAGCATCGATTCCGGTTCTGCATCCTACCATAGAGAGATTCAAGCTCTCTGCAGTAACAAACCATCCAATGTCCGTACGTACCTATTCTCCATCCTAGGGGGGTACAGGCTTTGCGGGTCTAATTTGCGGGACAGAAGACACACAACAACAAAAGAGCATCCAGAAAGAAGGACGGGGGAGCTGGCCTGTGGCTCAGTCGGGCTTTGGAGGGTCAGAAGAGCGCCAGTCTTCTCGTGCGGTCCGAATCCTGACATCATACTACGCAAAAACCTTGCAGGATGTCTTACGCATACGACGGTGAGATATAAAGCTGGTTTCCATGTTTTTAGGGGGCATTCAATGTCTGTGGGTCTTCCAAATGCGATAATAAAAATAGTAGCAGCACCCTGCTGCCTTATGGAGTATGTACATAATTGTAGGCACAAGCATCCGAACAAGGACAGAGGAGTTGGCTTCCGAAACATTCTGCACTTGGATACCCCCAGAAAAGAAGAAACGCGTACAAAGGGCCCCGTACGGAGATCTACTACTACTGTCGGTGTGCTTCTTCTATTCAGGGATAAAACGCCGCAGAATGTATTGCGCCTATGATACATGACGGTGATATCTCGGGGTTACAAGGTGCTTCGTGCATAGTAGGGTTGCTTGCGGTGTTTTCCTTCGCGTTCTTCTCGTTCTGAGAATGTGTAGGAGCAATCCTCGATGTGTTCAACCTCGTACTGCGCATACTGTAGTTGAACGATTGCTTCACCTCGGTGAGTTTTGACGGGGAGACCAACAATCAGCAGCAACACACCGTAGTGTAGCGAGAGCGCTGGCCTCCTCATGGGTATATGCGAAGACATTTACCTGGTATCAGATACTTTGGGTAGGCCGCTTCTTTTTGGCCTCTTGCAATGATGTACCAGATCTTCCTGCAGTAGTGCAGTGCGCTACATTGCGTTTGGCATTGCATGGCCAAATAATATTACATACTGTCGTGTATTTGCGGTACATATATCTGTCTTGCCGTTGTGACCACAGAGCTTCCCTCTCTAGGAGTAGGCCTCCCACGGAACCGGTTGAACCAGGTGTAGCACGGGTGGAATGTCAGTTTGGGTGTGAAACACGTTGTTGACAGATCATCCCCGTTAGTGACCAGTCCTAGGTGATTGGCTACAGTACATGCCCTCAAATACAAAACGCTTGTTTCAGCCCCAGCCTCAACACCTTATGTGTGGACCATCCATGCAGTAGTGTTTCGTACGCGCAGTTTCTTGCATGGTTTTCTCGGGCTATTGCTGCTTTACTGTATGTGCACGTTTGTTTTCTCGATAGACAGTCTCCGCACACCTTTTCCTGCACGAAATTTCCAAAATGTATGATAAAAACGAGCCTCAACTTCTTATTTTAACATTTCTTAAGAAGGGGACCCGTACTGTGTAGGTACACAACCGTCGGGTCGATCAGGTCCAAAATTAAATCGCAAACCCTACTATGCTGTACCCTCTGTTGCGGGTATCCTTTATTTGCAGTGGTACTTACACTACTGTCGCCTACGAATGGTCATTATTTCCATCCAGTGGTATACACTACAATCTCTTGCGGGTAATATTTGCATGCAGTGAATCGCTTTTGCTAATGGCCATTGCCTGGAGCGATACACTGTGTTTTCTCCTGCGAATGGTCTTGACATGCAGTGCTTTTCAAAGAAGATGGTGTGTGCCGACGAGAGGTATGGTTTTTCCGTCGAGGTATATGCTTACTGCCCACGAGAACTTCACGTCGCATACTCATGTTCGCCGTGTGTAGACACCAGTAGTCTCGTAGGCAGTGTTGCGTTCTGCGGTACGATACCCGGTTTAAGCGTGTCCATATAACAGCAGAAAACAGACTTAACGCCTAACGATTCTATACTATACTGTGCTGTACCGCAAAGTCCCCCCACACTCAAAGTCCCCCACACTAAGGTCAAGTAATGTGTCACCATAAACGCGAGTGAGTGCAGTTCTAAAGTAGTTACGAGCGGTCAGATCGGCCTGTCGCACCTTGTGACGCCGACACTACAACTTGCATGATGCCCAATTTAAGACAGGAATGGTGTGGAGATAAGAGCGATAACATTGGCCTGTTCTGAGGGGCTCTTAAATCGAGTACCCCACTGTAACGATATTGCGGACGAAATAGCAAAGATGTGTACTAATGCAAGTGTGTTGGGGCGACCCATAACCATTTGTTCACTCGCATCTCCGATGAGGATATATAAAGAATTTAACTACACGCTCGTCGGTTGTCTGTACACATTATATGTACCACACTGTGCAACGTTTTTCGTGCATTTGTACCCCGGTTTGGTCCATCTGTACCACGCTGTGTGCCGTGTTTTTTTGTTATCTAGACACCACAGATGTGACTTGACCTAACCTCCTCTTCAGTTATGTCACGTCTTGAGCGTATCGACCCTCTTGTGCCAAACCCCATGAGTGCGGCCAAGAGGTTGGGATAGCCTAGGCACCCAGGAGTCAAATTTCGTTAGATGTTCTACAGACAAAATACTACCAGGTATACATCTCACAACAATCGATACACAGCAGCACACAGGCTTACATGAATAAGCAACAGGATAAAGAGAAAACCAGACCGAGATTAGCGGGGAAATATGGACATCGGGAGACAACGTTATGCTCAAGTTCGTGTAGAACGCCCCCTTTCTCAACACATAAATCCTGCCTAAACCAGCGTTTGCGAATATTTGCTTCCGCTACTTCTGTTTCATCGATAGGGTTGCTCGTCCTCTTCGATATATATAGCTTGTTTCATCGAGCAGTTCAGCAATGCATTCTTGTTTGTTGCAGAGAGAGCATGTCACCTTTAATATTGATTTCGTGTGCAAAATAGGGCACAATACCTAACAACACCTTGTGCGTACTTTCTTGCAGATGGATGACCGCTTCGAATGAACTGATTTGTTTTCTGGTGTGACCACGTCCAGAGAAAGCAATGGGGATACTGTACAACTAACTGCTTCGTGGGTGCCTTGCCATGTGCACACCACGTGGTAGCACCCCTCTCTTGCGCGGATTTAAAATTGTCAGTTGGGGGGGCGGGCTTTAGCGGAGATTTTAACTTATTATAAACCATGCAATCCATGGTTCCACCCTTTTATAACATCCTGTCAAATCGTGTCCCCGAAGTAAACAAGAAATGTTTTCCATCGCTACTAGAATGGTTTGTCTGCCTGGAGAATGAAAACCCGACGTACTCCGTTCAGACATTGTAGAGATGCGAGGGTCTATAGTCATACGACTACAGCTATGCTTGAATTGAGTACACCCCCGATTGACACACTCACCAAAAAACTACGATGCAACGCCCTCACTTCAAGATACATTTATTAATTTCCACGTTTGAAGATTATAAATCACAGACTCTGTATCAGCCAACACAGGACAGGACGCCTATCAAATGTATCAACGAACACACAGCGAGGTTGTACACAGACGGCGCACAGGCTATCGTTTCTTGTATAAATTGTAAAGGGGGTCGTTTATATACCTCGCACGAGCCGCTACCCCCTTTCTCTGCAGCCGTAAATGTTCGTGGTGTTCGGTTTTGCGATATACCCGGCCGCCATTGAATGTGATATTACGCTGCGCCAACAAACTGAGCTTTGTGTTTAAGTCCGGTTTGAGCGAAATAGCGAGCCCCTCACACGAGTTGCCTATGTTGTTGATAAAAGTGCAACAGGGGGTACCCCGCCTATCATATCCTGGCATTGGTATGAACTCGAAAGTCTGCCGCTCACGACGCACTATCTTGTGCGATGCATGTTATAGTAGTACCAATCCAAAAACATAACATTCACTCAGAGCCCGCGTGAAGTTAACTAGCTAAACGGTTTCCCCACCGCCCGCCAACGACAAAATCTCCGTATTTGACGGGTGATGTCTAAGTTATCTGCGCTACTCGACGTGCTGATTGACATCGCAAAAGAAAACCCGGCATGTTCGCCGGAAACGCACAATGTGACTGCTGCAAGGTGTTTTACTAGCAAACACTCACCATCACGATGGGTTCATAACAAAACGGTCAGTCCATATTTTTTCATGGATGTTTTGCTCGTTTTGCTCGGGGCGAAACAGCATCACCAACGTACAAAAACGAAGCAAAACTTAATGGATTCTAGATTTTCTTGTATAGACCATGTGTATAGCATGGTGGGAACAAACGCTACACATTGTCAGATGGGAAATAGAATAACGACAACCATATGTACGGAACACATTGCGCAAGAGCTCAAAACGCAAAAAATATCCCACCCGACCCCGTTCAACGTTCCCCCGCCACACGCTTTGGCAGTCGAACGAGCTATACGGTTCAGATGTGTAGCATTGACAAGAAGAGTTGGGACGCGGGTTGAAGATCACAAGAGAAGAGTTCAACGCTGTGATATCTAGGTACCACCGTAAGGCACGCACGACAACACACGAACCCCTGGAATTAGTTTCCAAACGTGTATGTGTCGGCATACTTAGTATGTCTCGTCATGCGCTTACGATAGAGGTAGCACGTGTTAGGTGAACTATTTTCTGAACGACGGAGCCCCTTTAGCCAAAAATCGTCAGAATCTCAATCTTGTTTTGCAGTCGTTGTGTAGCTAGACCAGGGAATGGTTCATCGGGTTATGGTCACAACACTTGTCAAAGCCGGGTTATGGGTATGATACAGACCTCTTCAAGCGAATAGCCTTGGAAAACAATGGTGGGCCACTATCGTAGCATGTGTTTCTCATGGTACTGTACAACCTCTGGGTTACGCCAGACAGTCTACCGAGAGAAGATAGAACCAGTCGAGATACTCCGACTGGCATCGGGCGCATGCCAATGTATCATGAGGGCGCACCTAATTTCTCTGAGGATCCTCCTTTGAGGAGCTCTATACCTCACCCTAGCACCAGAGTCGAGCACTAACGAAACTGCAACTAGATAAACAAAGAAAGCCCCATGGCCCAGGTAGACAGGGTTGAACAGTTCTGGAAGCAATACCAATATTACCACGATATTGGGTTTAGGAGCTCCGTTATTCACGATAACAAACTAGTTTAACCAAACGTGTTGCCCCTATCTTACCACGCGTCATCGTGCAGCATCACCTGAGCTCCTTGGAGCTGGCGAAAGAAAGACGCCCGCCATGTTTATTGCCAGCGGTCTCGCAGAGAAAACGAGGGGGAGAGAAGAATTAATAGGAGAGAGGATGTGGTCCACAGTCAGTCGATCAGAGTTCAAGACCATTACATTAAGCAGAACGCGTATCACCCGCAAAATCAAGCAGCGTAATGACTCCACGCGCAGAAACCTCCGGGTCAGCTATTCGCAGAACCTATTTATGGGGGTTTCGCCACACTGCATTGAATGAAACCGTCAAAACGTTGTCCCGCGTGTCAAACATACTGCTACTCGTGTAATTTATCGTCCCACTGGTGCGCTGTACGAACCATATAGAACAGAGTACTATGTATGTCCCGACAGCGAACCGACATTCCACTGACTGCTGTTGTGCAGCACCTGGGTACACTGCTGTTGTTGCGTGGCATCGATATCGTCTCTAAACTTCGAATCCTAGTGTGAAGATTTTAGCATCGATAACGCACATCAGCCCGACCTCCTGCGGTAGGGAGTGTGCCCGAGGTACAAGGCTAGAAAGATAACACACGCGCACGCGGCACGAAATTTGCCAACCAGGCAGCTGCGACCTCTCACTGCCGAGATAGGCTTGGTTGTTATACCTGGGCCCCAAAAGGGCCAAGGCTGCCTGCTCGGATACCCCTTACTTGCTGCATATCGCTTTACCTACGTTCTGTGGGTTTTTGTTTTTTACCAGCAGCAGGCATTATTCAGTTTACCAAACAAGTTTAGGTGAACGCTATTTCAATTGCGATGGGTAGCTCCTCAGTTGAGGAGCCACGTCGGTCTGAACTATTTGGGCCAAAAAGTGCCGCCCCTGTCGTCGCACGTGTCGTTAACACTCCCTTCCGTGCCCATAATTTACCTTGCGCTGTTCTTTATGTACCTCCGGTCTTTTTTGCCATGCAACTGGCACTGTTCCGTTGCTAAGAGAGTTCCAACTGAACACGGACTGATCCGCCAGTGCCGGCCAGCTGCCAGCAGTATGACGTGCAGAATGCAACCTACCTTGAGAATCCCGTTACCGTGCTATAAACCTACCACCCGAAAAACAGCTAGCCCTAACCATGATACGTACCTGGTATGCCTCTTATATTAGTTGGTTGCTGCTAAATCTACTGTACCTACCCCCTGTGTTTGGTGTTTCCCATGCAGCTGGCAGTGTTCCTATCCCGTTGCCAGGAGGGTTCCAAGCAAATAACACTCCGCCGGTACCGGCAATCTACCGGCAAAATGACGGGCGGAAGCCCTTCTACCACGGGGGTACTACGTCGGGCCCCATGTTCAATCCTGCGGCAGGCGGGCCTGGTTCTAGGTTGGGTGGTAGCACCGGCCCGCCAATGTCATGGCAGCATCTACCTCCTTCAGGGCAGCATCCATCAACGTTAGGAAAGCACGTCACTTCTTATCCTCGAGACAGACGAGGCAGCGCGATTGATACGGAGGCAAAAGAAAACGATTATACGGGTGCTAAAGAAAGCGGGCAGGGCCACACGGTTGGCGCCGGGATCAAGCAGGGTGATAAAACGGGTACTGCTGAAGGCGAACAAAGGAAAGCGGTCGGTGGCGTGGAAACCGATATACAGAGGGATACCACTGGCGTCGTCCAGCCAGAAGTACGATGTAGAATGTGGTTTCTGTTCTTGGTTGAAAAACTGGCTTCCGCAAATTGTATCGCGTTCGAGCTATATTCTCTCGACGTATGCTTCGATCAGGTCGTGCTAAATATTTTCGACGATGATTCCCTAGGAAGCACCGAGGTGGCAGAGCTCATAGACTACGAAGCTTCACGCACGTACGACATAGTCCGATTCACCCTAATATTCGGCCTCGTGGTCGAATTCATTTCTGCCGTCGTCCTGTCTCGCGCGTACCGGACCCCACTGGATATTAAATCAGTGCAAAAAATCCCCGTCACTGATATGAGGACCTGCGGGGGAAACGTGATGATATTTTTCTTGGCTCCTTTTTCGTGGGCGATTATTTATCTCCTCGGCGGGTTCGTGAGCTTTTCGTACGGTATTCACGCTTCCTGTGAGGGGAACGGGGGACAGGTTCTAGACGTCTACCTCGCCGTCTCGGGCATTGTGATGGGGCTGGTCGGGGTGGTATTGCTCCTCACCTCGGTGGTCGCTTTATGCATTTCGTTCGGCTCGCCCTCTAGGTGCATTGATGGGTGCTGCGCCGCGGCAAGGCGGAAGGTCAGCGACACGATCTTGTCGAAAGGCGCGTTCTTTGAGATTTTTTGGATTCTGCAGGGGGTGGTGTGGTCATACAGAACGGGCGATCCTACTCAGACGATACTTGCTGTCATGATTGTGTCCCTCGGGTTAGCTGTGTTCTGCTCGGGTGGTAAGGTTGCGGTCAAGTACGTTTTCTCCCAACCATATTCCAAATAACAGACCTCACGGGGTTGGCGTGCATATGGTACAGTATACACCCCTCCTGTGAGGGGAACGGGGGATAGGGGTCAGACGCATGTTCATGATTGCAACATTGTCCCGAGATGATCTGGTGACGACCTCGCCTACCTCGATCACTCCTTCCCCTTTCCACTCCTTTCTTCTCCTTCCTAATTCTCATTTTCTCTTCCCTCTTCCTTCTCTTCTTTCTCTTCTTTGGTTTTCTACTTTTTGGCCTCAAGGCGCCTATTTCCAAACTGTAAGATATGTTCTTCTCATCGCAAGTGAGCTTCAGAAACACTTCGGTGCCGCCTGTGCAGCTCTTATCACAGAGTCAGAGCCTCGACACGCATTATTATTTTTAATTAATAACCCAGTTGTATCGGTCATTTTGATGGAGCTGGTCCAGACAGTTTGCTCCTATCATCCGTGGTCACTTTGAGTTTTTCGTTCGGCTCACCGTCGTGGTGCACAAATAGGTGTTTCGCCGCGGCTAGACAGGGGACAGGTGGAAGGCTCTTGTCGGAAGGCAACTTATTTGAGATGTTTTAGATTCTGCATGGGGTGGTACGGTCGTACCAAACGGGTGAACCCCATAGCAACCGGACATTTAGCGGCTGTTTTTTTGCTTGTTGTAACGCCCCGACGGCTGTTAACACGGGACCACGAATCATACTATTGTAGAGGGATTTTAAAACGCCCAAGCATCTGTATTACAACAGTGACGAAGGACACTTCAAGTGTTTAGAAACTCGTGTGGAGGGGCGTATGCGTGGTGTTGGTGTTGGTGATGTTGGTGGTGTTGGTGGCGGCGGTGGTGGTGGTGGTGGTGGTGGCGGCGGCGGCGGTGTTGTTGGTGTTGGTGTTGGTGGTGGTTGTCGTGGTCGTGGTCGTCGTGGTCGTGGTAGTGGTTGTGGTTGTTAGCGAGGTGATTGTGGCGGTGGTGTTGGTAGTGGTGGTGATGGTGGTGGTGGTGGTGGTGGTGGTGGTGCAGCTGAGATTAAAACTGCCGCTGCTGTTGATGGTGTTGCTGATAATAATGACGATCAGATGGCGTTGCAATCGACCGTCGGCAGTACTTAAAAACAATCATCGCTTTCTCGCTGGTGAGTATAGTCCTTGTTGCATATCCTCGATCAAGTTAGTTTCATATACGAAAGCAAGTTCGCCAGATAAAGTCCCCTTGCTGGTGTGCACATGTCGAAAAGATTGACATGTGCTCGAACGACACATCCGCACGATGTGGTTTTTGTGGTTTCGTTGTGTGTACTGCAGTAGGAACCAAAAAAGTTGGAATACTGGCGTGCGCAGCATGAAAACGTCGAGAACGTGCTCGAACGTCACATCCGCACGATGTTGTGTTTGTGGTTTTGCAGTTTGTACTGCAGAAGAAACCAAGAGCTGGAAGGCGGACACGCCTTAGTCGGGTATTCGCATTAGGACGTAGGCTAGGGTGATAGGGCAGCCCCTTTTTCCGCTACTCAGTGTAGACCACTTGCGCGGGGTGTTCTGTACCTCGCTTTAAAACGCAGTTTCACTGTCTTGCTTGCGCACCGAAACAAACAACTTCATGGTGGCGGTGCTTGTCTCGAAGAAAAAAAAACTTACAGACCGCAAATGATTGCGGCAGCCATTTGCGCAAGCACCAAAATTGGCCTTCCCGCCGTAACCTTGGGCTTAGTGGTTGAATGGCACGGCCAAGCAGCGCCCTTTGTATAACGGTAGCACACCCGTAATATGTTCCAACGGACATTATATATTCTAGAACTATCTTTATTTTAACAAAAAAGCAGAAACATCACGAAAAATACATCACATATTCGAAGCTGTTTTTACAAAAGAAAGAGCAGAAACATCACGAAAAATACACGCGATTGCCTTGAAAATCGCCTCTGTTTGTTGCGACGAATATAGCTGTCCTCATTGTGTCATATTATAGTATACTTTTAAGGAATGAAAGTATGTACAAAACCGTGGGAAGCGCACGAGGTTTCACGATAGCCAAAGGCTATTGCCAGCACGTAGCGCACGGCATGGTTTTGGATTATGCAGTTAACAGGGCACGCGGAAGCGATGTACGCCCCACTACTGTTCGGATACATTGTTGGAGCCATCGGTTACATGAGTCGAGAGGGTGCCAAAACAACCCAACCCAACCCAACCCCCCACCCGAAGCAAGCACTCCTGGAACGAGGCTCTGCGAGAGAACCTGGGTTTGCAAAGCGGATGATACCGTTCAAGGTCAATGATGGCATGTATCTCCGAGCGAGTAAGGCCTGACAATATGGGGAAGCTTGTTGGTGGGTCCTCCTTCTCACAACCTAACCCAAGCTCAGGCTAATGAAACAAGGTCTTCGTCTGAGCCTATAATATGCTACTCAACTAGAAGGTCGAGGTGCCGGAGTAAAGAGAGAAGAGGCCGCAGCGAGCGCACCCTCTCAGGCAACCTTTTAGCGGTAGATAGGTGGCAAACATCCGAATCGGTGAGCTGTATCTTACCATTCAACGGGAGTAGCTAGGACCCCGCCCTACGGTGAGCGGTTGTACAGTGTGAACAATAACGAATGCACGATGTGGAGTGAGTCTGATGGGTTGGAAGCTCTACTACAGTACTCCTTGGCTGGCTTGGTAGATACAAACTTCTATCACAACCGTAGAGTAAGTACAGGACACCTGCGCTGGCGTCCCCAGTGGAATAGCTCGTGAATATATTCTCTACCCAGTCAATGTGGTCGGCTCGAGACCCCCGAGTGCATACCTATGCTCATAAGGACTAAATATTACGTTAGCGTTGGCTAGGAATCATCCCACGGTAGGGGTTTCACTTTTTGGGGTCAAACGTTCCTGACCGGTTGAGCTCCTAAAGTGAGGAACTACCGGTTGGTATGA
>JBBMKB010082509.1:0-25299 GCA_037833945.1 Alaria marginata
GTTGCATATCCGATACTTCGTCCCCTGCACGGGACGAACCTTCAGCAGACATCCTTACTCTTTGGTACCAAACAAACAAGAACACTAGTGTATTCGTAAGTCCCAAGTCTGGATACCCTGACCGCCCTGCAGTCTGATGATATTTATTTTATCGTTATATAAGCACACATCGAGGAGAGGGAGAGAGAGGGAGAGAGAGGAGAGAGCTCGAAGCCCTCCCTTCCTCTATATAATTGAGTCATAACGCCTCCCAATATTTGGGCAATCCTCTACTAAATGTAACCGTCACAATGCTGGAAGACCACAAATGAACATACGAGTGTGAAGTCTGGTGCAGAAAAAAGAGCACTGTAGAGGTAGGGTGTCAGTGAGGATCGTTCAGGCTGTTGTTTGTGTGGGGATCGATGACCCGACGGTTCGTGTGTGAGGGGCGTAGGGTGGCCTGTGGGTATTTACCGTCTGTTGTCATTTGGTATCTTTCGTGTGGGAAGCTTGCCAGAAGATCTGTAACTGGCACGTTTTCTCGGCGATTCAAATTCCGGCAAGAAATGGTATGATGTTGCCGAGTGCCCTACGAGTATAACGTCTGGTACAGGATAAAGAGCATTGTAGAGGTAGGGTGTCAGTGTGGATCGTTCAGGCTGTTGTTTGTGTGGGGATCGATGACCCGACGGTTCGTGTGTGAGGGGCGTGGGGTGGCCTGTGGGTATCTACCGTCTGTTATTATTTGGTATCTTTGGTGTGGGAATCTTGCCAGGAGATCTGTAACTATCTTTGTTTCTCAGCGATTTAGATTCCGGCAGAAAATGGTATGATGTGGCAGAGTGCCGTACGAGTGTGAAACAGGTACTGAATAAAGAGCATTGTAGAGGTAGGGGGTCAGTGACGATCGTTCAGGCTGTTGTTTGGGTGGGCATCGATAACCCGACGGTTCGTGTGCGAGGGGCGTGGGGTGGCCTGTGGGTATCTACAGTCTGTTGTCGTTTGGTATCTTTGGTGCGAGAATCTCGCCATAAGATCTGTACCTGTCCTGTTTTCTTAGCCAATCAGATTCCAGCAGGAAACGGTATGATGTATCAGGGCGCCGTACGAGTGTGAAGTCCGGTACAGGATATAGAGCATTGTAGAGGTAGGGGGTCAGTGAGGATCGTTGAGGCTGTTGTTTGGGGGTGGATCTCGACCCGACGGTTCGTGTGAGAGGGGCGTGGGGTGGCCTGTGGGTATCTACCGTCTGTTGTCATTGGGTGTCTTTGGTGTGGGAATCTTACCAAAATATCTGTAACTGTCACGTTTTCTTAGTCAATCAGATTGCAGCAGGAAATGGTATGATGTGGCAGGGTGCCGTACGAGTGTGATGTCTGGTACAGGATATACAGCATTGTAGAAGTAGGCGGTCAGTGTAGATCGTCGATGCCATTGTGTGTGAGGGGATCGTCGACCTGACTGTTCGTGTGTGAGGGGCGTCGGGTGGCCTGTGGGTATCTACCGTCTGTTGCCATTTGGTATCTTTGGGGTGGGAATCTTTCTATAAGATCTGGAACTGTCACGTTTTCCCGGCCAATCAAATTTCGGCAGGAAATGGTATGATGTGGCAGAGCGCTGTACGAGTATAACGTCTGGTACAGGATATAGAGCATTGTGGATGTAGGGGGTCAGTGAGGATCGTCGAGGTTGCTGTTTGTGTGGGGATCGATGACCCGACGGTTTGAATGTGAGGGGCGTGGGTTGGCCTGTGGGCATCTACCGTCTGTTGTCATTTGGTATCTTTCGTGTGGGAATCTTGCCATAAGATCTGTAACTGGCACTTTTTCTCAGCTATTCAGATTCCGGCATGAAATGGGATGATGTGGCGGGGTGCCGTACGAGTGTTTAGTCTGGTACAGGATATAGAGCGTTGTAGAGGTAGGGGGTGAGTGAGGATCGTCGAGGCTACTGTTTGTGTGTTGATCGTTGACCCGACGGTCCGTGTGTGAGGGACGTGGGGTGGCCTGTGGTTATCTACCATCTGTTGTCATTTGGTATCTTTGGTGTAGGAATCTTGCCATAATATCTGTAACTGTCACTTTTTCTCAGCCAATTACATTCCAGCAGGAGATGGTATGATGTGGCAGGGTGCGTGGAGTCTGGTACAGGATATAGAGCATTGTAGAGGTAGGGGGTCAGTGAGGATCGTTCAGGCTATTGTTTGTGTGGGGATTGTTGATCGGACGGTTCGTGTGAGAGGGCAGTGGGGTGGCCCGTGGGTATCTACTGTAGCGTTGTACCCTGTTCGCCTATTACCCGGGTACCCGACGGGTAGTACCCGGACCTGTCACTACCCGTTCGGGTACCATAATGCCCATTACCCGCCGGGTAATTGGACTTGGGTACCCTGGTACTTGGGTACCCGGGTACCGGGTTATGTACGTACGCGTATTCGCTTCGATATATCCCCCACCATACTCCCGAAAACCCGTAAGAAATACGTTTTTGATAAAAAAACTGTAAGGATCCTCAACACACCCCCACAAATCCATTGATTTTTTAAAAATGGAAGGTTCATACCCGGGCTCCTGACATGCGCGTGTACCCGGGTACCCGATAGGACCAGGTACCAGATATTCAGATATGAACGGGTACACGGGTACCCGGGTACCCGTTTAGTTCATGTCCGTCGTAAGGTGTGTGTTCCGCATTTGTTGTTGATTGTCAGTCGTCGTGCCGGTATGAAATTGTTGTACCGCCCTTGTCGTGCAGCATTTATACACTTTTACCTGATTTCAGCGCTGATGTCGTCCGGGTACCCGGTTACCCGGGGTACTCGCATTACCCGGGTAGGTATTTCTGAAAAACGGTTACCCGGCCACGGGTAAGGGTGGTACCTCCGGAAAATGTCCGAGTACCCGTTTGGTCCGGGTACCCGACGGGGTACGACTCTAATCCACTGTCTGTAGTCATTTGGTGTTTTTGGTGTGGGAATCTTGCCATAAGATCTGTAACTGGCACTTTTTCCCAGCCAATTAAATATTAGCAGGAAATGGCATCATGTGGCAGGGTGCCGTACCAGTGTGAAATCTGGTGCAGGATATAGAGCATTGTAGAGGTAGGGGGTCAGTGAGGATCGTTTAGGCTATTGTTTGTGTGGGGGTCGTTGGCCCGACGGTTCGTGTGTGAGGGGCATGGGGTGGCCTGTCGGTATCTACCGTCTGTTGTCATTTGGTCTCTTTGGTGTGGGAATCTTGCCAACAGATCTGTAACTGGCACTTTTTCTCAGCCAATCAAATTCCTGTTGTACCATTGCGACGTAGCTTAATTTGTATATAGTTTGGGATTAATGAGGCCTCTCTGCTGCGACCAGCCAGAGACTCTCACCCAGGGTTACTACTCTCGCGTTGATTCGCTCGCGATCAACGCGGCACCTCGTCGCAGAGAGTAGGTACCCCGGTAAAATTACAAAACAAACATAAGTCGTGGCGGCAAACCCCGCCGCCACGATAGGCGGGCGGGACGGTCTGTTTTTTTTTTTTTTAGCCTCCTTGTACTTGTCGAGCTGCTGCCTCGTACCGTTGCCAGCGTCAGAGTGGGCTCACTCGTTGCATTCTCCAAGTCACATCAGGAGGATTTCCTGAAGCGGGGATGCCATGCTGTCGTCCCCGCTTTGACGGTTTCAGATTACTGTTGTAACATTGCGACGTAGCTTAATTCGTATATAGTTTGGGATTAATAAGGCCTCTCTGCGGCGGCATGAGATCACACCCATATTTGTTGCCCGTTTTTCCTTATCTCAATGCCGACTCTCGTTTGTACCGTTTTGGAGCTAGGGTTGCTTCTCTTCCTTGATTATCCCCAAACTTCTAGTAGGGGATCTTACGGGATCGGCTGCCGTCGGTTGTCCCGAGGGAAAGCCGCGTACGATTCCCTAAACCCCTTTGACAGTGGCAGTGCGTCTGCGTTTATAAACGCCGTGTCCCGCGAGCGCTTGGCTCCCTTAGACCCCGCTGCCGATGCCGTCGCTACTACGTATCTGCCCGCGACGGCCGCCGATTTCCACCCGACTTGTTCCATGAGGACGTCCATGGCCGTACCGTCCATGTTGTGGCTAGTCGCCCCCCCCACTCGGAAGGAGTGCAGCGTATACCGCTTATCGTCCATCCCCGCTGCCCTCACGTGGGTCTGGAGGTTCGAGGTCATCTGCGCTGGTATCAGCGCCAGATTCCCTTTCTCGCCGTTTGCTCGGACGCTCGGGAACAGGAAACCTGAACCCTCCGCGAGAGCCCACTGCATCGGAAAGCCGCGCTTCATCGTGTGGAATGCGACGCAAAACGCCGCCACGTCCCGGACCATCGCGAAGCGTTCTGCCGCGGCTAGTAGGGTGGCCCCGCGTCGCCGCATGTCTTTGACCTACTTTCGCAACTGGCCCTCCACACGTGGGGGCGCCCGCTTGGGGGCGCCCGCTTTCACCGACCCCCCCTCGTCGCTGCTCCTCCTGTGCGTTAGACAGGTAACCCCTGCCTGAGGGGTGTAACTGGGTTTCCTCGTTGCCCAACGGGCTCCTAGTCACTGTGCTTGCCGAGCTGCTCTACCGTGGCACACTTCAGCTTCGAAACCTTCTCCGTATCTAAGAATTCTGCTGCGTACCGCTTCCTGCACTTGTCCCGTACTCTGCGCTGCGCCCTACGGTCCAACCACGCCCCCGGGTACGAAACTGCGTGCACCAATTGGGTGCAGGTTCTGTGCGAGTCAAACCAACAGAACCGCTCGAAAACATTTACGTTAGTCGCGGTCATCCAACCCCTTTCGTTCGTCGTTCGCGCCCGCAGGAACGCCTCAAATTGTCCGCTACCCGGCATTTCCGCTGTTAGCCAGCCTTCTCTGCCAACGTCTCCAAGCACACCTACCACTGTTGTTGGAGCTACGCCGGTCGATGCCGGATGGTGTCGGCCCGCCCCGATCTCGTGGTTGTATGCTGTCGGCATCAATGTTGGGGACGGCCGGAAGCCCTGGTTTACCTGAAGCTCGAATATCCCGACCAACCGCCCGAGGGTAGTCGGGTATTTTTCGACCGATCCCTTTCTAACGCGCCCACCACGACTCGGTTGTCTACGTCCATCACCGGATGCCCGCGTCGGAGGTAGTTTTGACCTTTTGCTCACGGTTCTAAAGTCTACCTTAATCGCGCGCATGCCGTGGCGTACGTACGCAAAATCGCACACACTGTCCTGATGGTGGGGACACCCGAAACTGCCCGTCCGTGGCAGCGCCAGCGCCTGCACGGTTAGGCCGCTGACCTGCGGGAACCAGTACTCGCTCACGTTTGGGAGAACGATCACTGCATGTGCTCAACACTCGGTCAAGTGTTGTACTACGTGTCCCACCATGACCGGAGGGGGAAAACGGTATCCGAACGCCGTTGTGTTCTCCCCGGCGTTATGGCTACGTCTTGGCTAAGTAAAATCTACCCCCGCTGACCCCTCGCAGTGGTACCGCGAAAAGAACGGCAGCTGCCCCTTCTCGCCTGACCCCGTCGCGGGGCATTCCTGGGCGTTCTCCGACGATGCCATCAGGTCGACGATAAACTCGCCGAAGAACGCCCGTAAGTGCTGGAACGCTGCTGGCCGGAGGCGAATGTCTCGGCCCTCTTTGGTGTAGTGATTGCGTCCGCCGCTTGGTTATCATCCGTCGGCACCCATCGTATGGACAGCCAGAGACAGTGACTCGCAAACCGTGGGTGATTGGGTTTTTCGATCGGCTCCTTTTAAAAGCGTCCACCACGGACCGGTTGTCTACGTCCATCACCAACTGCGCGCGACCGAGTTGTCCCGGGTGTGCCCGGGCGCACTTTCTCAAAACTTCGAGTAGCGCAAACATCTCTTTTCCGTTGATGTGCCGCGGTGACCACTCATGTGGGAAACCTCCGCCCGCGGAAAATTCGCCCCCCGGCATCGATACCATGCCGCCCTATTGGTTGGACGCAGCGGCAGCTGTTGTCTGGTTGGTAGCCTCTGTTTTTAATCCTAACGTCCGTGTACTTGTCGTGCTGCTATCGGGTAAAGATGGCCATCACAGTGCACCGCAGTGCGTTCCTCTCCAAGTCAGGGGAAAGCGGGGTGGCGCCCACGGCGACCGTTGCGTCCGACATACCGCTGCTGTTGGACATAACCTCTGTGTTGTTCTAGCCTTCATGTACTTGTCGAGCTGCTGCCTCGTACAGTTACCAGCGTCAGAGTGGGCTCACTCTATGCATTCTCCAAGTCACACCAGGAGGCTTTCCTGAATCGGGGATGCCATGGTGTCGTCCCCGCCTTGACGGTTTTAGATTACAGCAGGAAGTGGTATGATGTGGCAGAGTGCCGCAAGAGTGTGAATTCCGGTACAGGATATAGCGCATTGTAGAGGTAGGGGGTCAGTGAGGATCATCGAGGCTATTGTTTGTGTGTTGATCGTTGACTCGACGGTCCGTGTGTGAGGGGCGTGGGGTGGCCTGTTGGTATCTACCGTCTGTTGTCATTTGGTATATTTGGTGTGGGAATCTTGCCATAAGATCTGTAACTGTCACTTTTTCTCAGCCAATTTGATTCCAGCAGGAAATGGTATGATGTGGCAGGGTGCCGTACGAGTGCGAGTCTGGTACAGGATATAGAGCATTGTAGAGGTAGGGGGTCAGCGGGGATCGTTGAGGCCATTGTTTGTGTGGGGATCGATGACCCGACGGTTCGTGTGTGAGGGGCGTGGGGTGGCCCGTGGGTATCTACTGTTGAATTGTACCCCGTTCACCTATTACCCGGGTACCCGACGGCAAGTACCCGGACCTGTCACTACCCGTTCGGGTACCATGAATACCCATTACCCGCCGGGTAATTGGACTCGGGTACCCGGGTACCTGGGTACCCGGGTACCGGGTTATGTACGTACGCGTATTCGCTTCGATATATCCCCCACCATACCTCCGAAAACCCGTAAGAAATATGTTTTTGATAAAAAAACTGTCAGGATCCTCAACACACCCCCACGAAGTCGTCGATTATTTAAAAATGGAAGGTTCATACCCGGGTACCCGACATGGGCGCGTACCCGGGTACCAGATAGGACCAGGTACCTAAGCATCAGACATGAACGGGTACCCAAGTACCCGGTTACCCGTTTGATTCATGTCCGTCGTTAGTTGTGTGTTCCGCATTTGTTGTTGATTGTCAGTCGTCGTGCCGGTATGAAGTTGTTGTACCGCCCTTGTCGTGCAGCATTTATACACTTCAACGTGATTTCAGCGCTGATGTCGTCCGGGTACCCGGGTACCCCGGGTACCCGCATTACCCGGGTACGTATTCCTGAAAAACGGTTACCCGGCCAAGGGTACGGGTAGCACCTCCGGAAAAAGTCCGGGTACCCGTTTGGTCCGGGTACCCGACGGGGTACAACTCTAATCCACTCTCTGCAGTCTTTTGGTGTTTTTGGTGTGGGAATCTTGCCATGAGATCTGCAACTATTTCTTTTTCTCAGCCTATCAGGTGGTAGCAGGAAATGGCATCATGTGGCAGGGTGCCGTACGAGTGTTTAGTCTGGTACAGGATATAGAGTATTATTGCGGTAAGGGGTAAGTGAGGATCAATCAGGCTATTATTTGTGTGGGGATCGTTGACCCGACGGTCCGTGTGTGAGGGGCGTGGGGTGGCCTGTCGGTATCTACCGTCTGTTGTCATTTGGTATCTTTGGGGTGGGAATCTTGCCAAACGATCTGGAACTGTCACTGTTTATCAGCCAATCGGATTCAAGCAGGAAAACAAATGATGTGGCAGGGTGCTGTACGAGTGTGAAGTCTGGTACAGGATGTAGAGCATTGTAGAGGTAGGGGGTCAGTGAGGATCGTTCAGGCTATTGTGTGTGTGGGGATCGTTGACTCGACGGTTCGTGTGTGAGTGTCGTGGGGTGGCCTGTGGGTATCTACCGTCTGTAGTCATTTGGTATCTTTGGTGTGGGAATCTTGTCGACAGATCTGTAACTGTCACGTTTTCTCAGCCAATCAGATTCCAGCAGGAAATGGTATGATGTAACAGGGTGCCGTACGAGTGTGAAGTCTGGTACGGGATATAGAGCATTGTAGAGGTAGGGGGTCAGTGAGGATCGTTCAGGCTATTGTTTGTGGGGGGATCGTTGACCCGACGGTTCGTGTGTGAGGGGCGTGAGGTGGTCTGTCGGTATCTACCGTCTGTTGTCATTTGGTATCTGTGGTGTAGGAATCTTGTCAGAAGATCTGTAACTGTCACGTTTTCTCAGCCAATCAGATTCCACCAGGAAATGGTATGATGCGGCAGGGTGCCGTACGAGTGTGAAGTCCGGTACAGGATATAGAGCATTGTAGAGGTAGGGTGTCAGTGAGGATCGTTGAGGCTATTGTTTGTGTGGGGATCGTTGACCCGACGGTCCGTGTGTGAGAAGCGTCGGGTGGCCTGTGGGCATCTACCGTCTGTTGTCATTTATAATCTTTGGTGTGGGAATCTTGCTATATGTAACTGTCACTTTTCTCAGCCAATCAGATTCCAGCAGGAAATGGTATGATGTAACAGGGTGCCGTACAAGTGTTTAGTCTGGTACAGGATATAGAGCATTGTGGAGGTAGGGGGTCAGTGAGGATCGTTGAGGCTTTTGTTTGTGTTGAGATCGTTGACCCGACGGTTCGTGTGTGTGGGGTGTGGGGTGGCCTGAGGGTATCTACCGTCTGTTGTCATTTGGTATCTTTGGGGTAGGCATCTTGCCATAGGAACTGTAACTGTCACTGTTTCTCAGCTAATCAGATTCCACCAGGAAATTGTATGACGTGGTAGGGTGCTGTACGAGTGTTTAGTCTGGTACAGGATATAGTGCATTGTAGAGGTAGGGGGTCAGTGAGGATCGTTCAGGCTATTGTTTGTTTGGAGATCGTTGACTCGACGGTCCGTGTGTGAGTGTTGTGGGATGGCCTGTGGGTATCTACCGTCTGTTGTCATTTGTTATATTTGGTGTGGGAATCTTGCCAACAGATCTGTAACGGTCACGTTTTCTTCGCCAATCAGATTCCAGCAGGAAATGATATGATGTGGGAGGGTGCCGTACGAGTGTGAAGTCTGGTACAGGATATAGGGCGTTGTAGAGGTAGGGGGTCAGTGAGGATCGTTCAGTCTGTTGTTTGTGGGGGCATCGTTAACCCGACGGTTCGTGTGTGAGTGGCGCGGGGTGGTCTGTCGGTATGTACCGTCTGTTGTCATTTGGTATCTTTGGTGTAGGAATCTTGTCAGAAGATCTGTAACTGTCACGTTTTCTCAGCCAATCAGATTCCAGCAGGAAATGGTATGATGCGGCAGGGTGCCGTACGAGTGCGAAGTATGGTACAGGATATAGAGCATTGTAGATATAGGGTGTCAGTGAGGATCGTTGAGGCTATTGTTTGTGTGGGGATCGTTGACCCGACGGTTCGTGTGTGAGGAGCGTCGGGTTGCCTGTGGGTATCTACCGTCTGTTGTCATTTGGTATCTTTGGTGTGGGAATCTTGCTATATTATCTGTAACTGTCACTTTTTCTCAGCCAATCAGATTCCAGCAGGAAATGGTATGATGTAACAGGGTGCCGTACGAGTGTTTAGTCTGGTACAGGTATAGAGCATTATAGCGGTAGGGGGTCAGTGAGGATCGTTGAGGCTTTTGTTTGTGTTGAGATCGTTGACCCGACGGTTCGTGTGTGAGGGGCGTGGGGTGGCCTGTGGGTATCTACCGTCTGTTGTCATTTGGTATCTTTGGGGTGGGCATCTTGCCATAGGAACTGTAACTGTCACTGTTTCTCAGCCAATCAGATTCCACCAGGAAATTGTATGACGTGGTAGGGTGCTGTACGAGTGTTTAGTCTGGTACAGGATGTAGAGCATTGTAGAGGTAGGGGGTCAGTGAGGATCGTTCAGGCTATTGTTTATTTGGAGATCGTTGACTCGACGGTCCGTGTGTGAGTGTCGTGGGATGGCCTGTGGGTATCTACCGTCTGTTGTCATTTGGTATATTTGGTGTGGGAATTATGCCAACAGATCTGTAACTGTCACGTTTTCTCAGCCAATCAGATTCCAGCAGGAAATGATATGATGTGAAAGGGTGCCGTACGAGTGTGAAGTCTGGTACAGGATATAGAGCGTTGTAGAGGTAGGGGGTCAGTGAGGATCGTTCAGTTTATTGTTGGTAAGGGGATCGTTGACCCGACGGTTCGTGTGTGAGTGGCGCGGGGTGGTCTGTCGGTATCTACCGTCTGTTGTCATTTGGTATCTTTCGTGTGGGAATCTTGTCAGAAGATCTGTAACTGTCACGTTTTCTCAGCCAATCAGATTCCAGCAGGAAATGGTATGATGTGGCAGGGTGCCGTATGAGTGTTTAGTCTGGTACAGGATATAGAGCATTGTAGAAGTAGGGTGTCAGTGAGGATCAATGAGGCTATTGTTTGTGTGGGGATCGTTGACCCGACGGTTCGTGTGTGAGGGGCGTCGGGTGGCCTGTGGGTATCTACCGTCTGTTGTCATTTGGTATCTTTGGTGTGGGAATTTTGCCATAAGATCTGTAACTGTCACTTTTCTCAGCCAATCAGATTCCAGCAGGAAATGGTATGATGTAACAGGGTGCCGTACGAGTGTTTAGTCTGGTACAGGATATAGAGCATTGTAGAGGTAGGGGGTCAGTGAGGATCGTTGAGGCTTGTGTTTGTGTTGAGATCGTTGACCGGACGGTTCGTGTGTGAGGGGCGTGGGGTGGCCTGTGGGTATCTACCGTCTGTTGTCATTTGGTATCTTTGGGGTGTGAATCTTGCCATAAGAACTGTAACTGTCACTTTTTCTCAGCCAATCATATTCCACCAGGAAATTGTATGACGTGGTAGGGTGCTGTACGAGTGTTTAGTCTGGTACAGGATATAGAGCATTGTAGAGGTAGGGGGTCAGTGAGGATCGTTCAGGCTATTGTTTGTGTGGGGGTCGTTGATCCGACGGTTCGTGTGTGAGAGGCGTGGGGTGGCTTGAGGGTATCTACCGTCTGCTGTCATTTGGCATCTTTGGTGTGGGAATCTTGTCATAAGGTTTGTCACTTTTTCTCAGCCAATCAGATTCCAGCTGGAAATCGTAGGGGGAGACTTTGTGCGCCGGCAGGAGGTCCTCGCTTTTTGATATACCACGCGCGCTAGGGGTGCCCTCGGCCGAGGTACCGTCTGCTCTACAGCAAGTCCAGGAAGTGATGGCAACTTGTAGAACATAAACAATAGGTATATAGGTTGGGTTGGTCGGTCTTAAGTGTTTAGCTTGTTCCTCGTGTTTTTTTTAGGGTTCCCGGGAGATGCGGTACACGTATCCGCACTTGATACATGTTTTTTAGTAAATCTTATTGAACGTGTGGTTCCAATCGTGTTTATCACTATTTGGATCCATCTAAATGGATGTCGATGTTACTATGGTATTATTCCTTACGTTAGGCATCACTTAATGTTAATATTGGATTGGATGAGGCCTCTTGCGCCGGCCGGTGGTCCTACCCGAACTCAATACCCCCTTACTGACCACCGTGGAGCCACGTCATCCAAACTTACGTCATTGTTTAGCTTTCCTCTCGCGCACGAACGGCAAAGTCTTCCACTAAAGTTGTCCACAACGGTAGGTCGGACGCGTTGGCACAGACCCTGTTCCGTCTGATATTTACTTTTCTCCTAGTTGCGGTAGACCCCACGTTGTACCGTGTCCTCGTCTTCGTGTTTCAGTTGCCTATTTGCACGATCCCGTCCAATGTTGTTTCCGCAAGACCCTTGTTGAATGACGCCCAAACGACTGAGCGCAATCAATGCAATGTGAAGTGTCTGGGCAGTTCACCCGCACGCAAATTCGTCTGAAGCGCTGCGACCATGGCCGGCACGGACAACACTACACACCTTGGGTTCCAATCTGGTAAGACTACTTAAAACAAAAAACACCGGTGGCCTTTGGTCAAGTCACGTCGGATACTCCGTATGTCCTAGGTGTATGCCATTACCCCCCGGAATGAGTAGGCTTGTTGGCATTCCTTATCCACCAACACTACAACCACTTTGGTAGATCTTGCAACGTTGTCCAAATACTGCAGATAACGATCAACCCTCTAGACTCCGGTTGGTGCAGAACCTGTGGTGGTTTCGTTAAAGGTATGTCGTATTCCCGCCGCATAAAGGCAAAGAAACACCATTACACGGCATGTCCTATGGATTGTGACTCGCTGAGCAAGTGGCTGCACACGCTGTGCACGCGACCGCATGTCGTTCGAAACGCCGGTCAGCCCGTGTGCCAACGTAGACTCTGCTTCATTAGCCGGGACTTCTGTACGCTTCTACTATATACTAACGCACGATAGATAGGGTCCAACGCCTTGATTCAAGCGAAGGTTGCCACCTTTTACAACTCCGCCCCACTCCGCCCCCTTGCCTAGTTTCAACTGGTCGGCCGCATGCCGGGTTTACCAAGACCGTTGTTGAGAAAAAGCATATATTCCTGTAAAGTCCACGGGAGGGCTGAGACATCGCGCACCCAAGTGGTACGCTTACCGTGCCAGTTGAGGAAATCACTCCAGTCAAATCCACCGCCGGCGGTTTCAGAGTGGTACGTCCCAAGGCCTAATGAACGGGAACATCGATAGATAGTCCACGTCGACCAATACCTAGGCTCCCTGCAAAGCCTCAGGGTACTATACCCGAAAAGGCCGCAAAATCTGATGTTGGGAATGTGCTTGTTCAACGAATCTTGCACAAACGCCGCCCCGCGGGTTTTAAAGCGACCCCGGAACAACGTCACGACCCCCCGCACAAAGTAGAGACGCGTGCGATACCCCACCGTTGATAGTGAGCGTGTAGTGTCGCGCCCGCTTCAATGGTCTCTTGTGCATGTTCGACGCACTGCGCGTCCACTGCTTGAGTGCCCTCACAAGGTCCGCATTCGCGCCCAACGTCATGTCGATCCTGATCAGGCCGGGCTTTCCTCACACGGCAAGTACCGAGAACCTGGCATGCGTCCACACAGACGCTAGCTGGATGGCTACGGTCACCCCCGCGATACGCCGCAAAGTTCGGAAATAGACCCATCCCGCAGACCAATCGTGGGCATGCCGGGCCAGACGGGCTTCTGCCGTCGGCCTACCTAACCACACACCACCTGTTAATTAGCGTTTTAATATTTGTGTCAACGAATTCAGTGGACGTTGGCGTCCGACGATTGGCAAATACCGCCCCCGGGAGCCGATCTACGTCGTAAGTGCGATCGCAAGGTGGCGTACCCTCGCCCCACTACGCAGATACGAAAACAAACAAACAAACAAACAAAGCAAAACTAAAACTAAAACTAAAACAAACAAACAAACAAACAAACAAACAAACAAACAAACAAACAAACAAACAAACAAACAAACAAACAAAACAAACGGACCGCGGAGCGACTGATCTTCGAGGATTGCAACATTCCAGAATGCAAGGTATTCACGGACAAAACCCGACCAAAGTAGCGACCCTCGACCCCGGCATTCGTACCAGGGAGAGCCACGGAAGTTAGTATAACGGGCCCTGCCTAGGGTATTTTGTGACGTCCGCCAGCTCTTACGGAATGTGGCGGTAAGAGGTGAGCCCGGCTTTACCCACAAGCGCTCGTCAGCTAACATGGCCGGCGCGCGGGGCAGGCGTCGCGAACATGCCGATAACAGGGATCAAGGAAGTCGAACCGCGCGATGGAAACTACCAACAGCCCGGGAAGGTAGAGGGTCGGGAGTGAGTACCTCGCATGGAACCAAGACAGCGGAATGGTAGGCACCCAGCCAGCGGCCGACTTAAATAAATAAACCAGAACTGCAGGAAGGCGGCAATCGAGCCTACCCCAGCTTGCCCCAACATGGTTAGATAAAATATCCACCACACGAGCAGATATACTACGTCATATGTACTCTGGACAACCCGTGTTGCGGAATATTGTATAACCAGCCCGTTATAATCGGTACCAAGGTGTAAACGAGGGAACACCGCCACAGGCGGCGTTAAGGTGCGCGAGCTTGTGGTATTGAGTTAACCGTCTGCTCACTGCGCCTGGAAATTAAATATTTTGTGAAACAAAACAAACACAGCAAAGGCTAATGTGAGGGCGTATGCTTTGAGCAAACGTTGAAGCAATGCTGTGTGTCCAGGCGAACCGTCGAGAGAACATGACGGATGCATAAACCACTGCAACGCGACTCCGAGTGTCTCTTGTGAGTGTGTTACTGTCGAGTAAACTCGGATATAGGAAAGGATGCAAAGAGTCTCGCAAGTGTATAAAATAGCTAGGTAAACAGGTACAAGGCATGATAGGGTAACATGGAAACACCTTTGTCGTAAACGACCGGATTCGGAAATGGTCATGAATCAACTGCCTCCTGAAATGCGGCAGCGGTGAAAATCACACACACTCGACACAGCCGTGTCAGAGCTCAAATATCATGCCCCTCATATAAAGACGTGTGGAGAAAGCAAACTAGACGGCGATATACGCACTATTTGTGGCTAGCACCGTAGCGGCAAATGAAAACCGTTTACCGTGCCGACCCCAAACACTAACCGGCCGCAGCCGGCATAAACCAAGGGAGCTTGTGCAAACTTGAAATACCATACCTGCCGCCCACCGAGAAGTGTTAATATACGTCGTATAGGATATACAGCAGTGGCGTTGCCGAAACATGTTAGCGGTGTAGCGGCAAACCTGACTGCATCGTAAGACACAGACGGCCCATGCCTACCGCAAGATCGGCCGCGATGTAAGGCACAGAGGTGTTATGCCCACGTATGCAGTATCTATTGCAGAGGGCAGGGAGACGGCCCAGCGATGTCAACAAATACAGGCTTTACCTCCGTAGCTTCGCTGAAACACCCCAGTTGTGTCACTGCGAACAGGTACCATGCCCACTGTAAAATCGGCCGCGCCGGAACACGCAGAATGGCCACGCAGGAATGTGCAGCAACCGCCGTAGGGGGTCTCCAGCGAGGTACCCCAGCAACGTCAGTGTATAGGTTAGAACCTGCCCGTCATGATGAAGTTCGCTTCAAATCCCGGGGGTTCCGCAAGTAGAAACTATATTGGCACTAACGACACCAGCGCTGTGATGTTGCTGCGGGATGCAAAGCAGCCGCGTCGTCTGTCGAAGGGGCACCTATCTACGCCCATAGGTGGCGACCCACACCCATCGTGTGGTCGCCCGGACGGCAGCGCCATCCGCCATCCAGCAGCGATGAGCGTTTTCCTGATAGTCATACAGAGTGTCAAGTGGTAACGCCGTCTGCTGAATGGTACACTTGTCTACAATCATAACTGTGACCCACACCTACGGTGTATTTGCCCGGACAGTCGTGCTATTAATGGAAAACAGCAACGCTGGGAGTATATATAGGGTAGTCATTAGTACATCTATCTACGACTGTACATGGCGACTTACACCCACGGTGTACTCGCCCGGGCGGCAGGGCACCCAGCGGTACCAGAAACGCTGGGGGTTTACATGATAGTCGTAAATGTATCCATCATAATCGTTGACGACCCACGCCCACGATGTATTCGCCCGCACGGCAGGCCGACCCGAAAAACCAGCAAAGCTTGGGGCTTGCGTGATAGTTATACACTTCTCTATCATCATGACTGGAGACCCACACTCATAGTGCATTCGACCGGACGACAGGGCGTCCAGGCGAACCAGCAGCGCTGGGGATTTACATGAAAGTCGTAAACTTATCTACCATCATCGCTGGCGACTTACACCCGCGGTGTAATCGCCCGGACGGCAGGCCATCCAGGGAAACCAGCAACGCTGGGGGTTTATATGGCAGTCGGGCACTTATATCTATAATCAACGACGGCGACCTACACCCACGGTGTAATCACCCGGACGGCAGGCCATCCAGGAAACAAGCAAGGCTGAGAGTTACGTTATAGTCGTGCACTCATCTACCATTATCGTTAGCGACCCACACCCACAGTGTATTCACCTGGACGGCAGTCTATCCAGGGAAACTAGTAAGGATGGGGGCTTACACGATAGTCGTACACTCATCATCCATCATCGATGACGACCTACACCCACGGTGTATTCGCCCGGACGGCAGGCCATCCACCGAAACCAGTAAGGCTGGCGATTTACATTATAGTCGTAAACTCATCATCCATCATCGATGACGACCTACACCCACGATATACTCGCCCGGACGGAAGGACATCCAGGGAAACTAGCAAGGCTGGGGATTTACATAATAGTCGTACACGTATCGACCATCATCAATGGCGACCTACACCCACGGTGTATTCGCCCGGACGACAGGCCATCCGGGGAAACCATCAAGGCTGGGGGTTGACATGATAGTGGCACACTCATCTGCCATCATCGTTGGCGGCCCACTCTCACGGTGTATTCTTCCGGACGGCAGGCCATCCAAGGAAATCAACAAGGCTTGGTATTTACATGATAGTCGTACACTCGTCTACCATCATCGTCGGCCACCCACACCCACGGTGCATTCTTCCGGACGGCAGGCCATCCAGGGAAACCAGCAGCGCTGGGGGTCGTACATGTGTCTACGAATATATTTAGCGACGCCCACCCACGGTGTATCCGCCCGGACGGCAGGCCATGCAAGGAAGCCAGCAGCGCTGGGGGTCGTGTATTCGTCCGGACGGCAGGCCGTCCAAGGAAATGAGCCGCGCTGTGGGTTCACATGATGCACGATAGCCGTACACGAATCTACGAGTTTAGTAGGCGACGGACATCGATAGCGTATTTGTCTAGGCGCCAGTGCCATCCCGAGAAACCAGCAGCTTTCTGCCATCATGGTGGGCGTCCCACACCCACCGTGCATCCACCTAGATAATTATATATAACCTCTCTGTATATGACTCGATGCGTGCGACCAAGCGCACTTTCGGGGGAAATAAGGCAGAGCCATGGAATATTGCCAGACTTTAATGTGGACCCAGACCATCGACCTGGTTCAAAGGATCAATTAGCGGCGTTTAACCCTTGTACCGTTGCCAATATTATCCTACACTGATTGCAAGTAGGCTGTCCCCTAACCCGTCGGTGCAGCCCCACAGGGTTGACCTTAGATAATGCGGAACATCTGCATGGACATGGAGCCTCCCCAAACCCGTAGGAGCAGCCCCACAGGGTTAACATTAAATAATGCTGGACATTTGCATGGAGATGGAGCCTTGCATGAGTTTTTAAAAGCAACCCAACTCATCGGCCCAAAGGATCACGTTAGAAGATGGACATACCAAACAACCAAATGTTTCACTAAATTGTATAGTGGGGAATTGAATAGGAACACCTTACCAGTCGGAACGCTGATATCCTGCCAGATTTCGAAGTGAGCAGAACGCACCTTTTACATCGGGTTTAATATTTTGCTTCATCCCCATCTGGACACCATACACCTATGAATACTGATATCATGCTAGATTTCAAAGAGAGCACCCAAAAGGCCTAGTGCGGACTTCAATGCGAGCACCATTTCAGTAAGAACACCGATAGCATTCCATGCTTCAACATGGGCCCTATGCATTTTTGTTTTATGCAGGTTTTAATGTGAACTTCACACCCCATCTGAACAGGAACACTAATAGCATGCCAGATTTCAAAATGAGCACATCGCACTTTTCACTAATAGCATACAAGACATGAAAATAAGCACAACGCACCTTTTATGCAGGGTTTAATGTGAACTCCACGCCCCATCTGAACCCCATACAAGTACATAGGAACACTGATAGCATGCAAGGTTTCAAAGTGAGCACGACGTAACTTTTATGCATGGTTTAATGCGTGCTCCACTCCAAAGGGTCCATTCTAGACATTTAACCCTTGTACCATTGCAAATATTATCTTGGACGAATTCCAACTAGATTTCCCCCCAAAACCAACATAGATACACTCCCAACGGGTTCACCAACACCCAAAGCGGGCTGCTGTGCTCAGCGCTGTCCTCAACGGGATCAGCAGGGCGGGACTATATTGCTGTACCGTGACCCGAGTCACCAAGTCGCCAAACATTATTATCGTCTTAAAGTATGATACCACGTCTCAGCATCGTGTTCTCGACAATCTCATTATCGAATACTTTAACCATCTTGGAACTATCTCAAACTTCACATCTCCAACTCCAATTGGCGGATATCATGAAAGGGTCAGTCGAGATGAGATAGCAGTATTGAATGGTCGCATGTATAGTAAGTACTTGACATTTTGTTGTATTTAGTACCTGGTAATCCGGCGGTAATCCACGTACTTCCTGATGTATCCACCAGTACTATTATTATACTTGATGCAAGGCAGTTATAATACTTCACATTGTGGTATTTTGTACAATGGTGCCTGGTACCGCAATTACTTCCTGGTGGTATACCGGTACTACTACACTTGATGTCAAAAAATTATATGCACCCATCGGCGTGTATTTAAGTGTATATCGGTTCTGCTGTTTTTTATGCAAACAACCGTAAGCACCCACAGGGGTGTATCTAAGACAACTTACCCCTATTTAGCATATACTGCCAGTTACCGATATACCTGGTTTCCGTTACCAACCCGACGAGAAGTCTAGGCCCTTGAACCTAGTCTAGCCTACCTTCTCCGCAGATGACTCGCTGCGCATGACCACACACACTTTCGGGAAAAATGAGACAGAACATTTTCGTCACGACGGATCCTTGCCGGATTGTTAATGTGGTTCCGCCCCATCAGCCCGGGTCCAAAGGATCACTTCGAGAAATTTACCCTTGTACCTTGTACCACTGCAAATGGTATCCTACACTCATTCCAGGTAGAGTGCCCCCAATTCACAAATTGGATAGCGCCAGGTATATAATATCATACCAGGTACCAGTACATACACTGTTTCCAGGTAGAGTGGATAAACTTGGACAAATTGCAAGGTCTCATAGGGCATTCCGCTGCCGTGATGCACAGGCAAGTGTTTCAGGCATAATACGTAGACCCTCTCAATCCACATGTCGAGAAGCACCCACCAAAATCGTGCCACTAGGGTAGTCTGAACCAAATCCGCTTAAATGGGTTTAGGCCTCATCGGGAACTTTGTTCGAAGGTGCCAGCGATATCGGGAGGCCGACCCGGGACCTGATACAAGTCTAAGATGCCAAATGAAGGGTCAAGAACCATGTTTTCTATAGCCCTAAACGTCCACAGCAGAAAAATGAATCAAACCTAGAAAGCACACCTCGCACCAGGTGGCGGTCGTTCTTGCTCTCGTCCTCCGCGCGGGAGCAGCCACAGGCGACGACCGCGTCCGTGACTCACCGTAGTTTATAATGTCTAAGGTGTTTAGCTCGTTCCTCGTGTTTTCTCGAGGCTTTTCGGGAGCTGCGGTACAACTGACTGCACTTGATACAGTTTTCAAGTAAATATCATAAAACGTGTGGTTCCAATCTTTGTTCCCCATTTTGGATCCATCTGATTGTATGTCGTGGTTTATGCGATCTCTTATAAGCCAAAGTGCGGCTGCTCCGCCGTGGGGCGGATTGCCCAGTGGTAGTACCTAGCAATCTCTAGCATATGGTACGTGCCAAGTTTATGTATCATTAGTCCCGCCTTGCGATCATAGGCGAAATAAATTTAACAAAGCCTCAATAAAACATGTTTAAAATGTATTAAGACAGCGGGAAATGAAAACGATTCACTGGCCAGAGCATGGATACAGGTTAAACATATGATAGCAGATCGAGAAACGGAAGCTAGGGGCCTGACGACGCCTAAACAAGCAACATGAGGTACAAAAATGATTCGATATTGCATCCTTGCTGTGACATGGTGTCACCCAAAGGCGTACAACCTGCGCGAGCGGTGTCTTTTCGGATCAAACTGCACTCAAGAATGAGACAGTAACGGTTATAATAAAATGCCGATATGCAGAATCAGATACTACCTGTGGAAAACATGACAGAATAGGGTATACAGCAATTTGCAAAAGGTCGTGGAAATGTGCTACTAAAGGTCAACCAGTAATTCAAATCTCGAACACAGACCAGACCAAATCTTAAAAAAACAAACATGTCCTACCGAAGTAAAGAAGCGAAGTACCTGTCTACCGGCGTAGTGTCAATCTCGTGGACGGCATAACATGTTGTAACCGTTTTTGTCATGAACCGAACAGGTTGTAACCGTTACAGTCAAGGGACCTATACAGGAACCCAGGGCACTGTAGATGTAGGGCGTCAGTGAGGATCGTTGAGTCGAGTTTTTGTGTGGGGATCGTTGGGTTGACGGTTCGTGTGTAAGGGGCGTGGGGTGGCCTCAGGGTATCTCCCGTCTGTTGTCATTTCGTATCTTTGTCTTGGGAATCTTGTCATAAGATCTGTAACTGTCCCTTTTTCTTAGCCAATGGGATTCCGGTAGGTACTGATATGACATGGCAGTGTGTAGTACGATTGTGAAGGCTGGTACAGGAATCAAGGGCACTGTAGAGGTAGGGCGTCAGTGAGGATCGTTGAGTCGATTTTTTGTGTGGGGATCGTTGGGTTGACGATTCGTGTGTGAGGGGCGTGGGGTGGCCTCTGGGTATCTACCGTCTGTTGTCATTTTGTATCTTTGTCTTGGGAATCTTGTCATAAGATCTGTAACTGTCACTTTTTCTTAGCCAATGGGATTCCAGTAGGTACTGATATGACATAGCAGTGTGCAGTACGAGTGTGAAGGCTGGTACTGGAATCCAGGGCACTGTAGATGTAGGGCGTCAGTGAGGATCGTTGTGTCGATTTTTTGTGTGGGGATCGTTAGGTTGACGGTTTGTGTGTGAGGGTCGTGGGGTAGCCTCTGGGTATCTACCGTCTATTGTCGATTCGTATATGTGATTTAGGAATCTTGCCATATGATCTGCACGTACTCGTTTTTGAAGCCAGTCGGAGTCGGGGAGGCATTAAAAGTATTTACAAGTGTGAAGTACGAGTTGGACGGCTTGTAGAGGGTACAGACAAAGATAGATGTAAGGGGGCCGTCATGATCGTTAATCCGATTTTGGGTTTGGTGATCGTTGACGTGACTGTTGGTGTGTGAGGGGCGTGAGGTGGTCTGTGGGTATCTCCCGTCTGTTGTTAAAGAGTATCTTCGTCTTGAGAATCATGACATAATAAATGAAACTGACGTTCATTTGTAGCCTGATGGATTCGGGCAGGTTTTTTACCAAGCGATGCACAAGACCTTGATGACCGATGCGTGGTCAAGGGAGTATACTGAGTTACCATTAGTTTTACCATGACTAAGCGTTGGTCCCTACTGCAGTTAGGCAAAAAAGGATATGCAGAAAGGGAGGAAATCAAAAACGCTGCGGACGGTCATAAAACATTCCCCCCTGTAGCTACAAAGGTGGCCGGCCCTAATCTGTCGTAATTCATACGGTTCGCGCGGCGATCAGAGGCGACAACAAGTCAACAAAACCACAAATATACCGATTCCTTTTCATCCAGATAGTTTTAAACAGAGCACGATTCTTCCGGCCAGCACCAACGAACTGTAGTATCTCAGAACGACAAAAAAAGGAGTGGACGAGACAACGCCTGAACAAGAAAAAATACTTTAAACCTAACTTATCTCGGCTGACTGCTGTGGCATGGTATCAAGTAGTGCTGCCGCACAACGTACGCGATCGTTGTCCCTATGGATGAAGTTGCCGGAAGAAAGCGGACATGACCGCTTGAAATCTGAGAACAACGTGCAGAATCGGGTATGTATACCCGGTATAATACGCGACAGCAGCCGGCACACCCCACACCCCCCCGGTTGGTGTACGGCAACACCCATTGTTGAAAATACAAGTATATGCTGAAAACCGTACCGACGTAGTAGCTGCCGTCACCGGAGCACCGTCAATATAACCGCCGTCACCAACACAGACCACAAGTGTGAACGTTCGACAACGGTCTTCCAGTAACGTAAAACAACGAATAAACTTGAACCATGTTAGTCGTACAATAAACAGGTAACTCTAACCCATCCAAAGGGTGCAACTGCCAATTCGTTCAAGCCAGTGTATATGATATGATAGGATGTGGCGGTATATAATACTTGGTATGATCGGACACGATCTGAGACGCGGTAGTACAAGAACAAATGCTTCTACAATGCCTAGTAACGTCGTGGAAGTTGTTTTCTAGCAGAGGCAATGTAGATCGTTGAGCGCTCGTAGGGGGGGCACGAGGGGTTGAGGGTAGAAGCCGAGACTCTGTGTTCGAGATCCGGCCGCCGCAGAGCAGGACGTTTACCGTTTGCGTGTGTTCGCATATTAAAAAAACAAAATATAGGCCAGCTGTGAGTTCGATCAATTTTACAGTCGATACCCATCTTTGCAAGCTGCGTGTACGTATATTTTGATTTGGGGACCAGGTATGTCTTTGACAAGCCAAAGGTTTAACAATTGTTCTTGGTTATAGCCAGTGTGTATGACATGATAGGATGTGGCGGTAGATGATACGATCGCATGCGATCGGAGTTGCTGAACGAATACGAATGTTTCTACAGTGCCTCGTATCTTCAGAAAATATTATTTCTGATAGAGGCAGTGAGGATCGTTGAGTGCTCGTGAGGGGGGCACGGGGGCCAGAGTGCAGAAGCCGAGACTCTGTGGATGAGATCCGGCCGCCGGAGACTAGGACGTTTACCGTCTGTGTTTGTGTGTTTATCTTTTGTTTGGGTACCAGGTTTCTTTGACGTTGCTGGCATGAATAGTTGCATGCAACGAAAATATGGAGAACCCGGTAAAATCAAAATGTAAATGGGGAGAAGATGAATTTCCGATTGTAGCCCAATATTCATACCTTGTCCATGAAATATCAACGACTGCTCTGCCGATGCAATCCCAACGAAACGTTATCAGGGAGGGTAAAGCACACGTACATATCATCGGTATGATCCTTAACTATAAGTGTGCGTGTACACAAGCTAGAATACTCAGCAGAAATATATGGCAGGTCAATGCGAAGTTCGTTTAACAGCTGGAAAGAGTACATATGGTGGCATCTTAAATGTACTAAGATGCCCACATACGACGAGTAAAATAGTACTCAGAACAGAAATGAGGATAACCCTACTTAAATTACATAGATCAGATCTCGAGAATCTAGCACATCTGAGCTACGGTAGGAGGGGTGTATCCCGACTTTCAGTAAAGGGCTTCGGCTCCTCTCGCCAACAGTCATGTGCCTCGTTCCAAAACGTGAGCGTGATATTATCTTATGGCCGTAAATCCTGGGAAACAACAACCGCACAGACGCCTACGGCTCGAAGAGATATAGAGTCGCCACTATCGCCAGTTACCTTGACTTGAAGACAAAATATATATCCTCAAAACGATATCCCTCAGTCGAAGCCTTGGTGGGCGGTTGGGCTGGATCCTCGTGGCGACGTTCAGTACGACGAGAGGGCGAAGTAGGTTCAAAAATACGATAATACTGCTAATTGCAGCAAGAAAACCAACTGCCGAGAGCACTTTACATCGTAGGTGGGCACAACTCGACGCGAGTGGACAATGGAAATAAAGTTATGAGTCATTATCGCGATATAACTAAAGGCGCGTACCGTAGTGGGGAGGGGAGAGTATAGACCCTGCTTTGTGACCCCGGATCTAAGTCGCGTCTGGGCAGAGAGAAGGAGAAAGGAAAGTGCGAACATAATCGAGCGGACGAGAAAAACAAAACAGTTCCGGTATTATCGTACCGGGGATGGTGGAAGAACATGCGGTGCAACAGCTACCTTGCTTTGCGATCTTCAACCGAGTATCACTGTGCAAGCCTATCGCGGAGCGACATCGACGTAAACATATTCGTGCAAAGAAGTCGTGGTGGTACTGCCGTAAGCAATCGTTTGGCTCGGTTCATGCGTGCGGTTTACATCTGCATATATGTAACCCGCGAGTTGTCGGAACAAACTGAGTTGTGGGACAACTGCACGACACTGACACTGGTCATGTTTAGGAGGAGGGGGTCCAATCTCTAGCGTGTAAGCAAGTTCGTCATATGCACCCGCATTTGTTTTGTGCTGTACTTGATGTACTTATTTGTACTCCCAGTCTAGCAGACGACATAAACCCCCGGTATTGTGGTTAGGCCACAAGACACAAAAACAACGGCTCATAAAACAATTCATGTCATTGTTCCTTTCTGAATAGAGGAAGGGGGTGAGGTCACGGACTCGGACTCCCGACAGAAACACACTTATACTATAATACGTCGTATCAGTCCCAGAAACGCTCCTGTTGCAAGAACATTTGACAGGTGTTATACATAAGTGCTATAATTGGTGGGCATCGAAGTTTTGGGATATACCTGGTACCTTCATGGAGTATGCATTGCCTACATGCGCACCTGTATAATGAATTTCAAAGTTTGGCCCTCACGTAAAAAGCCCGGGAATGGCGCTTCCACAAAAATCCATTCACAGACTTGACGGGATTTCCCTTTGAAAAATAAACTTGTTTTAAAGTCGCTCATATATACCTCATTTCGTCAACATTTATTAAAAAAAGGTGTGAATCCTGACTATAAATTGTGTCCATTAGATATAATTTATAGCATGTACTCCCCGCGTTTACAAAAATACTATTATTATAATGGAACCAGGGTTCGAAGGGGCTTTAGAGAACCTTTGTTTTCGTTTCGTGGATTAATCCTACAGGGATCGACTGAAAAAGGAACAACTGTAAATAAGTTGGCTATACTGTTCAAACACGCATTGTGTACTGACGGCAGTTCAAACTGAAGCCTTTTAATGACCACAACCAACATGCAAACCCGCAAGACAGAATATGAACCTCTACGCGACGGGTGAACGCTACAAGGGTTCCCTACGTTTTCAGCCTTCCATGCAAGCATGATACAGTCATCAACTTCCAAGAAACCAACTTCCAAAACCCCCCCGCGCGCCCGCCACTATCCACATTTTATGTGTAGCCCTAGCACCAGGTATGCAGTACCTCCTATTCACCGTGCGATCTATGACCAGGATAACCAAGGATCCCCCCACCCCCTCCCTACTACAAGTGATCCCACGGCAGGGGTTGCACTGTTTGAGGTAATACGTTCCAGACCGGTTGAGCTCGCGAAGCGAAGAACAACCGGTTAGTATGATATTTTTACGAGTGCATGTGCTTTAGAAATAGCCGATAGAAATGTTGATCAGGTTGCGCGAACGAAAATTTTGGGGGTCATGTTTCAGGGGAGATGTTACTCAGAAACAACAGCAACAACAACAGCAACAACAACAACAACAACAACAACAACAACAACAACAACAACAACAACAA
>JBBMKB010082510.1:0-12292 GCA_037833945.1 Alaria marginata
CTAGCCCGCCCAAATAGTCATCAGGTATATTTTCCTTCACTTCTCTCAGCTCCAGTGTCACTTGACCAAAGCTACGGTAGGTAGGGGGGGCAATTTCGGAGCTTTTTGCTTTGCCGTGCCTCGCGGTCCCTCGCGCAAGTGACCCCCCTGTTCCTTTTGCGGTCTTTAAAAATTTCGTTCTGTTTTAATTTTAGAGTCATCCCACGGTAGGGGTTGCACTTTTTGGGGTCAAACATTCCTGGCCGGTTTAACTCCTGAAGTGAGGAACTATCGGTTGGCATGACAACTTAACGAGGGCATTTGTTTTAGGACTAGCGGGCAGAGATGCTAATCGGGTTGCGCGAACGATACTCTTGGAGGACATGTTTCGGGTGAGATATTGAGTTCCTAATGTTAGGAGCTCAGGAACTTATTGCTGCGCTCCTACCGTGGGATGACTCTTTACGACAAGAATCCGCAATGGAATGGTTCTATGCTGCGCCAAACAAGTCGCCCAACTTTGTTTTTTAGTGTTTTTGAGGTACTGAGTCACTCGGGCGAGTGGTGATAACCCTTCAATGAAAACGATAACATAGCATCCCCCCTACCGTAACCTGCTGCACTTCGAAGTCGCGTGGAGTTGCCTATCCGCAGGACGAGGTCTCGTTCTATGCCCAGCGACCCCTAATGGGAGAGCCCTCTGTCCGTAAGCTCGTCATCTTGCGCGTAGTGTTGCGACCGAGATCGCTGCTGCCGCTGCCGCTATCACGAGTGCAGTGGCTACTTATCCTGAGCATCCTCGAACTGCGGTCACACCCCGCCTATTGCCCCGCGCCCTCGCTATTTCCCCCTCTGCTCCCGGCACCACCCCTGCACCCGTCCAGCATACAAGGAAGGCTATGCCGGGATGCCGGGGGTACGCCCTCCGCGAGGAGGAGATTCTGCCCCGGCTACGACGGGAGGCCCGATAACAGGCCAGGCCAGTACCGTCGGTGCGTTTTTACCACACGCTTTCTAGAGTAGGATGGTCACTTAGGCTTTCTCAAGGGGCTCACTTGCGGAGGACTCTTTACGTCACTCAAACACCGCCTTTGAGAAATGCAATAAGCAATCTTATTGCCACTGTGCTGTAGGTATCTATTGAAGAATGCCGTAACACACATACATACATTGGTCCTGTGTAATGTTTGAACGATATCGGGTGGTTTATCGACTGAGGAGTCCGACCGTCAGAAACAGGATGCCGAAACCGTGCTACCCCTATCGTTGTGTGCATCGGACGCGCCCGTCATCGGTATCGCTCGCTAGGCATCTGCATAGATGGATGTCAACGTCCGCTGGGCTGGTGCCATCGGGTGTGGCGCATCGGCTACCGATCGCGCCGCCCCCTTGGACACAACTCTGCAGAGGACGCGCGTCACGGCGCAGGGGTGGCAATTGTCGTATTCCAAACCATGTCAGAATGACGGGGCTCTTGAAGTAAAGGGGCTACCCAATATCGGTGGGATGCCTCTGCGTGCAACCGTGTCATTGGTTCTTATATACATAGGCCATGATAGTTCTAAGTGACTTCTCTTCTCGAAGTCGATGTTCGGGTGAGGTACTGTACAAAGCTCCTGAAGTGAATATCAAAATGTACATTAGGCCCTGTCGTCGCTCCTGCCTCAGTCTCATTTCTAAGGGGGACTTGAGCCACCCCCCCTCGGACATGTGCAACCCCGGATCCCAAGACTATGGTAGAGGGGATGTCACGTTCAGGGTCTGACGTATTCTACGATAGAGGTAGCCCTTTTTGGCGTTTTTTATCCATTTGACGGAGCTCCTTAACCCAAAATCGTCGGAATGTCATTCTATTTTTGCAATATGTTTTTTTTTGCATAGATGGGCCACGGGTTTGTTCATTGGATTGCAGTTTCGGTTTGGTATAAAATATTTTTTCGGTGAGGTATACAGAGCTCCTCGAGTGAGGAGCTTCAAACAAAAAACGGTGAACCTCTGTCGTAGAACGTGTCGTCTCGTTTCTCGGCGGCTCGGAGACACTCGCGCGAGATTGGCTACCCGATTTCTTGTTAGGAACACGCCGTTCGTTGTGCTCTAGGGCTTCGCGATGTACCCTGCCATAGACACGTTTTGACGCGCTGCATCAACAGAGAACTTGAACACCCGTCGCTGAGTGAGGTGCAGAGCCACTCAATCACGCGGAAATGAAAACGGGGTCACCTTCCCTACCATGGTACAGGTGCACCTAATCGTGTTTTGGGCTCGTCACTTAGAGGCCTCTTGATTTAAGGCTTAGTTTGGGTAGGCAATTGGTTAATCTTTCACAAGTGGTCAAACGGACGAATACCATCAAGTTCCTTAGCAGTCTACTGTATACTTAACTTAGAAAATGACTGCGACAAAAACATTAAAAAGGCAACCACAGCGCTCATACTCGTAGTAGAGACGTCGTTGTGCTGTAGCGCGCATCCCATACAGCTTTTGTTCCACACGCTATGACGTGTTTACTAACTGATATCTGATTACTGGTGCATGGTTTTTCCGACCTCCTGCATGCTGCAGGCGCAAATCAGGCCAAACCCATCCTGTTCAAATTACTCAAAAAACAAAATACAATATCGACGAGCAGTCAACCAAATCACAACCAAAGCACATGTGCCTGTTTCAAACAGGTTGCGCTTGCTTCGATTGCTCCTGCTGCCCTCCAGATTATTCTCCCCCAAAGACAAAGGATCCCTCGTCACACCTGTCAGAGGACGTGATGCTTCAGCAGTCGCTTTTGCCGGCATACTGCCTAAATCGGGCAACTTTTATTTTACGTGGAAACCCTAAAAACAAAATACAGTGCATAGGAGAGCCCCGACGTATTTACAACCGCGTCGGCCCCGTACCCACCCGACGGTTTCTTGATCTTGGACCCACCCCCCCGCTCTCCCTTATTTCAAGCTGCAACACGCAGAAAGGGTAACATAACGAAGGAATCCAACACTGAACGGGAACCGGAACACGCGAATCATGTCACTTTCAAAACCTTCACGAAATGAACTCAACTCAAACCATGGACGATTGTAAGGAAAACAAAGTCCTCGTTCGTTGTTGCATAAGCATCCAATTATTTTATCTCCGAGAAAAAGGACACAACACACGGGAGAGGGCCGGCATATGTTTTCGAATCGCGACGACCAGTGCCCCCCCCCCCCGCCCTTGCCGCTGACCTCCAATATACTGAATGAGTAAAGCCGACTGCGCGTCAACGCAATACAAACAAGAAAAACACAACCAATAACGGCACAAAAAAGCAGTGGAGACACATTCTACGATAGAGGTTCACCATTTTTTTTCTGAAGCTCCTCACTTGAGGAGCTCTATACCCTCACCGAAAAAATAATTTGAGCAAACTGAAAGTGCAATCTGATGAACAAGCCCGTGGCCCATTTATGCAAAAAGAGCAAGTTGCACAAATAGTATGACATTCCGACGATTTTGGGTTAAGGAGCCCCGTCATCCAGAAAACAAAAACGCAAAAATGCTACCTCTATCGTAGAACGCGTCTGGACCGTTGAAGAAAACCGCGCGATGACCTCGACGACTCTGTTCGAAAATCGTAAGCCAGGGACGTGGTTGCTCCGTCGTCGTGTTTTGGACATAGTCGGGGGGGGGGGGTGTCATAAGGGAGAGAGTCCCGGCATACATGCAACTGCGACAGCCCCTGTACCCACCCGGCTTTTGCTCCAAACAACATATGTGACGGCCAAGACGATAAAGGAACCCAAAACAGCACGGAGAAATTTAAACAAGAAAACCGCTTGCTCGTCGAGGAGAATCACGCAAAGGCCTCAACTCAAATAATCAACAATGGTTAGCCAAAAAACGAATGTCACGTTTGTCGTAAAACGGGCAACCAGTACATCGCCGGGAAAAACAACACAACACAAGGGAGAGCCCCGGCATGTTTGATGCTGCGGCGGCCAGTGCCCCCGCCTTAGCCACCGGCCTCCATCATGTATGTATAGCCCACACGAAATAAAAAGACAAAACAAGCTCACCACAACCGGATATGAAGACATTTGTCAGTAGGCTGACAAAGGGGCTGACAAAGGGAAACACGCACCGACCTCAAGGATTCGACGATCCCAATCAATAGGTTGGTTTCTGGTTCGTTGCCATATTAGGGTAACCTTACTTAGTATCTCTCCTTGAAAAACTAAACATATGCAAGCAGACAGCACACAGGAGAACTCCACCATACATTGGGTCATGGTATATCCTATGGGAGCCCATTGGATATACCATGGGCCAATGCGTATTGAGCCTTGCAGGTCGTTTTGCCGACATAGTTCAGCTTTCCGTCACGCTTGTTTGATCATTATTTAAAACTTAGAAACACATCCAGCATCCGCCTCTTCCTGTATCGTATCCGGACGAGGGTCCGAATAGATTTGTATACTGTAGTGAATACTACAGTAGTAATAACAGTCGTGTTGAACCCGTGTTTTTGCTGCCCTCACACACGAGTCAACGACAACTTCCCTCTGTATGGCCCCAGACTCGAGAAGATACGATTTCAGGTGTTCTCGTGTATCTGACTGTAGATCGATGTAGAAGGTGTGCGGGGTGCAACGTATTCCAACATCCATCCCCGCCCCCAGAGAAGCATCCAGTCACAATGGTGTACAGATCGACAATATACAACCCGAGTGGTGCACTCTATTGCTGCTGCTGTGCAAAATAAACCAGCAAAGCAAATACTCCCGTATTAACGACCTAAGATGCCACCTGTCTCTTAGATACTACCCCACCACAGGAAACCACTCCCGGTTACCAAATAAAAAGCGGAACGAATTGTAACCACGCTAGGCCAGTACAGCTTTCAAACAACGCAAACAATATTATTACCCGGGGACTTCGAAACAACACACTAACGAATACCACCAAGGGCCCCCACAAATGCAGCTTCTGGCACCGCACATCATGGATAATAGCAGTGGTTAGGAGCAGAGCCCTTCCGCAAGGGCGGAACCCCACCCTGGATGATGCAGCCTGATGACGCGCCCCAACTTACGAATGGGGCTACGATCGCATATTTCTTCACCCGTCCTCAAACCCACCCCTACTGTACCGCTTGTACCCCAAGCTCCAAGTGGTGATACGCGAACAATGGGAGCACCGCTACACGTCGCTATCATATAATTATTATCACCCCCCCTGACTCTTGCAGGTCAAGTGACCTGCAATTATTAGAGGTATTCCTACGCGGTGCTATCAGTCCATTATTATCACCCCCCCTGATACCTGCCTGACAGCGTCAAAAGGTGTCAACTGTCCCTGCTAGAGGTATCACCCCCCTTGTTATCACCCCCCTCTGCTGCCTGGGTGGGTTTGCAACGTGTACCAAATCTCCCCATTGTGCTGCTGCTATCACTCCCCTCGAGAACCTACCCCCCGGTGATAAATAAAGCAAGCGTCGAGTACAGCATGTCCATCCGATACACACGAATCCACGTTATGATCTTGGGCCCACCCCGCAATGCTACGACAATGAAGTGCTCGCGTCCGGTTCGATCGCTTCAACTCGGAAGCAACGCACGCCTCAACAAGCACCGGTACAGCTACCTGCCTCTTCTTTTTTTGGCCGCGTGCACCTTGCTCATTTGCGCTATGGATAGTCCTTTCCCCTTGAGCTCTCTTCGAGTTCGGTCCCAGCTGCTTTCGGCGCGTCCCCGTGCATGGCAAGCAGCAGGAGCTCGAGACGGGCCCTGCGCGAAATGTTGTTGTCGCGAGAGCAAGGGTTGATCGTGGGACGGTCTGTAAGGTCAAATTCGTGGTACTTACCAGCAGGCCAAGTTCATGCAGGTATGATACAAAGTGTAGCAGTAGCAATCAAGCGAAGAGAGTCGTGCATTGAGAGCGCTGCATATAGTGGATCGTAACTTCGACCGTGTCACCTCTTGGGGTGGAGTATGGAGCCAGTATTGTCAGATGAAGGAGCTCATCCTCAACGCGTTCTTGCCGGGGGGGGGGTTCCGCCTAATCGGGGGGATTTATTTCGTGATTAGCACGTGCTTATTGTGATACTTCGGTTTAAGGCAATAGGTTAGCTACGAGTATCGCTCCGGTAGTAGCTCGAGCAGCGTGTGTTTATAACTGTCGCCAAGGTATTTTTTTGAGGATGGCGGACAGTAGACGGTACGTAGCAGCGAGTCGTTATAGTTGTTGCTGTTGTTGGTGTTGTTGTTGGTGTAGATGTTGTTGTTCGGTCACAAGACAACCGTTATGCATTAGGAATCTCAAACTAAAAATAATAACCTAGCAATCGCACCCAGCCCAGCAGGCTACCCAGCGAACACAATATTGAAAATGAAATGGGCACACGACCACAAATGACTTCGGGCAGCATCGACTAAGTTAGTAAATGTCGTTAAGGCGGTGGACGCATCTCCTGCGGCCGTGCTCTCGTGGTGCTGAACCCCTAAATGATGGCGGCCTTGAGCGTTGGGGATGTCGCGGGTTATGGCTAGCCCGGTGTTGCGGGAGAGAGAACGAAATAAACAGCGTAAGACTTCGCATCAGCGTACCGTCTGCTCTACTACTGCTGACACTTAAGAGATTGCTGTCTCGACATGCGCGTTCATACCGGTATATGCATACACGCAGAGTGGGTCTCCCAGCAGGGACGACACGAGAGGCCATCAGGGCATAGCGGGGAGCCCAGCAAGCGATCGCCATCAACGATGCTGGGTGCGCACGGCATGGGCGGTGGCTGTCCTGCTGCCTTGTGCTGTGCGGATGGCTTCCGCCTAAGGTTGGGGGTAATCGCTGCTTTGCTGCTGCCGTATTGTTTGGGGGTTGCGGTCGCTGCCTCGTGACACATTCTACGATAGAGGTTCACCATTTGTTTTCTGAAGCTCCCCACTTGAGCTCTATACCCTCACCAAAAAAATGGTTTTGAGCAAGCTGAAAGTGCAATCCGAGAAACAAACCCGTGGCCCATCTATACACAAAAAGCATGTTGCAAAAATATAATGGCATTCCGACGATTTTAGGTTAAGGAGCCCCGTCATCCAGAAAATAAAAAACGCCAAAGAGGGCTACCTCTATCGTAGAACGCGTCTCGTGCTGTGGAAGAGATTACAAAGCAGGAGGCATACGAGAGACCAGCAGGATGCAGTAGGGCGCCAAATGGGCGGTTCCAACCTCGACACTACAGTAGCCGCGCACAGCATGGGCGGCGGCTGTTGTCGTGCTTCCTGGTGTTTTGCGCATGGCTGCGATTGATTGGCATTCTGTCGCGCTGTTCAAAAGAAAAAATCCCGTTTTGTCTCTGGAAAACGTCTACTTTGCTGTTGTATGCAGTCAGTCCCGACGGCGGACGGCGGATTCTCCAAATGTTTTGAAAGGAGTTCCTATATATGTTTTGGTTTCTCCGAAACGCAGCGCATCATCAGAGGGAGATATGCTAGCGCACTCGCTTAATCAGTACCGGTAGATGTAGTGAGACGCTATGATATGATTTCAGAGTATATATGGGTGTTAATGTTACACCGCATTGCTCGTTGATGAGCAAAGATGAGGAATGACGGCACGTCACCAAACATTTACGGTGGTTGATTTTAAACTCCTATACGGCCCCGCCGGGCGGGAACGTGTATACACAGGATGATAGAACACTCACAGCACTTCTTCCAGCCATATCCCGTGACTTCCTATCTAGCTTGGGTACTGCACCGTAGCACCATTCATTAACATGAAACTCCAAACCCCTCTGGCCAGTGTTTTAGACTCGACCGGTACAGTTTGCGTTGTTGAATGAGTGATATTGATACACATATCTTCTTCAAGTTACGCCCAGCCGGAACAACACGCGCGGGGGGGGGGGGGTGACCGGGTATCGACCAATATATACAGCTACAGGAAGTGGTGATTTCGTTCCGTGAGCCAACCGTTAATTTTATTGACGACCGGGCGGATTGGAAATAACACTAAAGAGATCAGCGCGGAACGGAACGCGTACGAGCAGGAGATAGGGGTTCTATTGTGGGGACCCGAATTTGATATACGAAGTACGCTACCCATAAAAGGAAATGGTGTACGGGGAAACATGAACGGGGATACGGAAGAAAAAACAAACATACAAATTGGCGGCAGCGCCTATAAGGTGAAGTGATCACGTGATCATTCGAAGTTGGCCAGTATTCGAGGATTCAAAACTTAGCAAAACCCAATAGACGCACCGGTGTTGGTTGTGCTTGGTCGTAGGACTCCTTGAGTTCCCGGGCGTTACTCAAGACCCTAAGGTACTCCCGGAGTTCTTCGACTTGACGCCTGTGCACAATACGGCGGCCCAGAAGAAGGAGGGGGGAGGGAAATACTCGCGATTACTCGATGTAGCCTGCTTTCGTCAACTAAGGTAAACCACACATTTATTATCCAGGTACGAAAGCTGCATAACCAAAGACAAAGCCTTCAGGTACACAATACCTTCGTTTACGACTCCGCCCAATCTGTCACCTGTTCTCAGCGACCAGAGCCTCAATTTTTTCTTGTGACGCCTTTCTCTCTTCATCCGCCTCGTGTTTCATCTCTTTCAAGAGCCTGTGCGCTTCCTCAGTTTTCTTCCTGCTCGCTTTCCCTTCATGCATTGAGATGTTGCATTGCTCGAAACGTCTGTATTTATCTGTGAACGGAAGTAGTGTCAACGACGCAGTGAACGTTAGGGCGGGCGGCACAAAGTACGTCGATTGCGGCCCCTTCGTGTTTTCAAACATCCCACACATTTCAGACGTCACAGGAAGGTCTCAACCGTCATTGTGAAGTAACCATACCTTGGACGGCCGTTTCAAAGGCCTCCCGGCTTAGCACTGCACGTACGTGCGGCAGGATATCCTCGTCGTCAACTTCATCGGCAACGGTCTTCTCAAGATACGCGAAGTCCTCTTCGCAGAGAGCATTCCAGTCCGCGGCGAGGTCATCGACGGGCAGTTGGATCGACGAAGCCTGTCGAATGCAACATTCAGGAGATTTCGGCGTCACCAACGTAGGTCAACTCGTATACGTGTGTTAGGTCCGTAGGGCTGATGTCAGGCTCGTGTGATATCTCTCAAACCTCACCCACCAATGTGCACCACAACGAAGGCCATAACTAAATAAATTATCATTGGAAGAAGCACATGTACTATGCAATTCAAGCATTAGCAATCTATTACTGAGCAATCCCCACGAGGACCCCGGCGGCGCACCTTTTGTTCAACCAGCGCAAACGCGCTCTCGTTCAGAACTCTCACGCTTTGATCAACTTTCTTCCTGTCCACCTCCATCGTTGTCCGGTAAACGTTAGCCAGGACGTCAAGCGTACCCGCCAAATCCTCTTTGGCGCTGTTGACGACACTGGCTTGTAAATCCTGAAAGTCGGACGTTCATCAGCGGCACTTCTTTTTGAAAGTCGCGTTTTTCAGCTCTAGAGACCTAGCGGCGCAAGCGATTCAGCACCCGACCCTCATAGCCAGAAAGCACTGGACCAGATATCGTGCCTTTAGTTAGATTTACTGCAGATGTAGAATGTGCTCAACCCAAACACCGGTAATCTGGAAAAATACTGGTTCGCTGCTAGAACAGGAAACCATCCTCGGGCATGGTTTCGGATTTCCTGCGGGAGGTGTCCGTACTCTGAGCGCTTACTACAGTACAAACCGTGTCATTCGTCGATACTACAGCACAGTATCGTAGTGCATGGGGCATCGTATGACAGTTTGGCAGAAAAAAAAGAAACAAAACGAGTCATTGCGAAGGCGCCCATCACCTTTATGTTAGCGGCGTCTTCGAATTCACCCAAGATCGTGTCCTGGGCTTCTCCAAGCTTGTGCTCCATCGCTTCCACAGACCACACGTCGACAGGGTCTGGTTGGAGTTACCATGCGTTCATTGTGTTTTAGCAAGTTAGCACCGTGATTGACCGGGCAGGGAAAAGCTAAAGAGTATGGCATCTTCGACAAAGTTGCACGAGTTTCTGCACCGGTTTAAATAATGTATAATAATGAAGGAATACAGGGCCGGGTTTGCGGAGTGGAGGAAGCGCAGCACTCTAGAGGTCAGTTTAATGATACCAGGTATGGCCTGTAGTGTACCTGGTATGTAATTACTGCAGGAACCTCAAAATCAATATAGCGCTAAGACAATGTTGCCGTGGTCATACATTGCTGGCCTGTACGTAGAAGAAGGCCGGAATACCGCCATCTCACCGCGGCAGAGGCACGCGGGATCGACGCATCAACTTAATGGCATTTTGTTATCGTAAAGCGCTAAATTAAAATATTGCATGCCACAGAACTTACTTCGACCCGTACACGTACATGCATTTTGCTACATAATCGATCATTGACATGGAAACCAATGGTTATGTGCCAGATAGTAACACTTGCACAGGCAATCCTAGACAGAGCTTTCAGTGTAGAGTTGAGTAAAGGCTCCAGTTCAAGTGGTGCTCGGTATCTGTTGCGAAATACCTGCATGTCTAGCGAGCGAAGGACTTACCGAAGCTTCCCAGCATGTTCCCAAATTTCTCCGCCGCGCTTTCGGAGAAAGAAGCTGCCACCTGATTTTCAATGCTCTTCATCATGCTGAAAACGACAACACAAAAACAAGCGGAGGCCTTTTAAAAGGTGTGCTGTAGTTGCTCCCACGAGTCCATGGCCAGCAAGCGGGGGTCATTTGAAAGGTGTGCTGTAGTTGTTCCCACGAGTCTATGACCACCAATCGACCGCTTCCTGCGATTCCGTCGTACTAGGTATGCTTCATCACCTGCTGAAGGCACCACTAGCGACAACGGACTTCGAGCGCCCCACAGGGACTCGCAAATGAGCAATCTGCACCTATCTTGTATGCCTGTGCTGTATCGCAGGCATCGGTGTTCTGTTGCGCACCTGATAGGATTCACGTCCTTGCTCTTCGAAACTGCATCGCAGAGCTCTGCCATGAGAGGCTGGAGCGTTACCCCTCCGATGATGTTGCCACCAAAGGTGTGCGGAGTGCTGAGCACTCCGCCCATGTACTGTCGTAGTTCGTCCACTCTGGCGTTGAACTCGGGCCTCAGCTCTCTTAACGTGAAATGCTTGTTTTCTGCGACATGGGGATAAACGGGCAAGGCCAACGTCTGAGCACGTAAAAATCCCAAGATATACCCATCGCGACTGCCTCGCACACACACAAAGTAGCACGACAAAATGGCGGGGATACAGATTGCGGGTTTCCGAGGGTAGCCTATATTGTGTCGCACGGCATCGTACCGAAATATGCTCGTACCGGTGTGTTTCACTGCGAGGAGTGTTCTATATATAGTGTGCGTGTTGGGCATTGTCGAAAGGCCATCGAGTCGTAACAGGGATGACCCCGCCCACCCATACAATAGGCGGCGGGACCTGCTAACTGAACCTAGTGAAATCATATTAGCGATGTTTCGTCCATCCCTCTTTGGGCATGTACAGTACCTCTCCTTCATATGTGCGTCTTGTTCGCCATTGATGATGATACGTCGTACTGCTACTGTACCGAATACCCGCGCACAGTAATGGCTACGAGCACTAAGATCAGCACCGGTGCCGGATAGAGAAAGGATACCACTGTGCTCCTTAAACATGCATGGCCATGATTGTGGCATTTATGTACCGAGTCATCCCACGGTAGGGGTTGCACTTTTTGGGGTCAAACGTTCCTAACCGGTTGGGCTCCTGAAGCGAGGAACTACCGGTTGGTATGATCATATTACGGGTGTACTTGTTTGACGACTAGCGGACAGAAATGTTGATCGGATTGCGCGAACGAAAATCTTGGAAGTCATGTTTCGGGTGAGATATTGAGCTCTTCATGTCAGGAGCTCAGAAACTTATTTCTGTACCCCTACCGTAGGATGACTCTACCTGGCAATCGAGGATATCCCACCGTGCACGGAGAATTATCGAACTCAAAGTTATGGGAGTCACCCAGTAAGGCATACCAAGTACATCTGTACATGCAGCTGTGTTCAGGGACCAAGGATACATTGTGCAGTGGGGTGATGCTATTGCCTGTACATTGACGCGGCACGTACGCTTTTAGCACTCGGTCGTCTATGGTTTCGTGCCAAAACGAGTTGTTTCAGGAATTACGCTTTTGCTTTGTGGAGTCAGGTGACATAAATCTGTAGAGGAACCTTGAAACAAACACAATGCAGATAACGGATGACATCGCGTACTGTTCGTTGATGTTCCTAGCATGATACGTACGCTGGATCTGTTTGGGAGTTCGATGTATGGTAGGATATTCAGTAGCGGGATTCTGGGAC
>JBBMKB010082532.1:0-12287 GCA_037833945.1 Alaria marginata
CCCCCCCCCCCGATAGGCAGGGGGGTGGATTCCCCCACCAGCCCGCCGGGGGGGGGGGGTTGGCCTCGCTACACTCGCCGCTACTCAATTATCTCGAATCCAATACTCTTCACAGATGCCCACAGTACGAGGGACGAGCTCACGCAGGGAGAAAAGTAAAGCAGTTTCGGGGGGGAATACTGGAGGTACTGAGAGTTACCTACTGAGAGTACTGGCAGCATGTCAGTGTTTGATACCTGGTACCTGGTATGATACTGCGATGATGATAGTGCTTGTACTGCGAGCACTCACAGCAGTAAATCGGAGTTTTGTACAGCGGATACCTGCTGTACTGTGTGCACCAGGGAGCATCTATTTTATCTGCTCTGTGTAAACACTTCAACGTACCTCAACCTTCGGAACCAGCGTGGCAAACTCTAGCAGTGGTGGCTTCTGCTTAGCATCGGCCATCTCTCAGCTTGAGTGTTCACTGCTAAGGTGCGGGAGGTAGGGGGGTGTTTTGGTGTTTTTATCTAGGTGGTAAGCTTCGCAGGACACTACAAAAACATCGATCAAACTCTTACTTCTTGCAAAGACTGCAACACAGGGAATAAATACAGCAAGAGTACACAGGGAAGGGGTACCCACAACTATCTGTACACTGGGTACTCTTTGTCTCCAGAGGGGTAAGCCAAGAGGACACACGGCCTCCCTCTGATCCTCGCGTTTCGTACGAAGGGGTTTCAATCAAAAGCGAAGTGCGTTTGGAAAACGGGGACGGTAAAACTTTCAAAAAGACCAGGCGAGAGGCGAGAGGGTGAGGCACCACGCGACAACCCCTACTTCGACGCGCCGTGCCGACGAGGGCTTGTCCGCACACCATGGACCAAGATAACCAAGTAACGAACAACACCTCATCCCTCATCCTCGATGACTCCCCAAGTCTCGACTGGGTCCTTGCCAGGGCGTCAAAACTTTTCCCGAAAGAGGGAGACATTTCCAAGACCTCTCTGGTTTTTTACCAGTCTCCTGCGAACTTCTATGCCGGGTCGGCTGTCACCCAGTCTGGGTTCGGGCTCTCGAGAATGGGCAGGACGAGGGAGTCCTCGATCTGCATGCGGGACGTTGCGGCCCCTGGCATGCTGAAGTTCTTGTCTCAGGATAAGGGGCAGCAGCTACACAAGGACTTGACTCACGACATGATGGGTCGGACTACCCTGCATGGTGAGCATAGCGGACACTGCACACACAGACACGGGTGCATTTCGATGTTGGGTGCTCGGTACCCGCAAGGGAGATAGATGTGTGTGTATGATATGCATGTATGCATGTACAGCACCAGTAACAGCATTCAGATAAGGAAGCAGTTATGCAAGTACGCTGCCGTAGACTGCTGCTGTACGTATAGCGTACAGCAGTAGCAGCGGTAGTGCGATAAGACGGGGAGCGAGAGGATCCCAATCGCCGAAAGCGTTGCTCCAGTAACTTTTGTAGGTTTTGTACGTATGTACGAGCTCGACTTTCAGTATTTTTTCCACCACGAGCAGCAGCACAGCAGCAGCAGCAGCAGCAGCAGCAACAGCAGCAACAGCAGTGCGTTTGCCTGTTGTATATACGAACACGACAAACAACGTATGATATCTTATGATGCCATTGTGAACGAGTGCATGAGATTGTTGTCGTTTCTACATCGTATAATATCGGCGGCGGCATACGATCGTGATTTTGCTAACCCGACCAGCTTCGTCGTGGCACAAGCTAACCCGTGTGGTACTACTGTAGGTACATGGTAAAATGCGTGCCAAATATTCGCTCACAGGCCAACTCACAACGTCGCAACAAATGCCCAACAGCAGGCAGGGCATTTCGCATTTCACCGCTGCAGATTATGGAGGGCGTCGTACCAATTCATCACATTCGCGCATTTTGGGAGTCAGTTTTTGAGGCTTTATTTCGAACATTATTTTTCGGACAATTTCACTATTTCAGTCTCAAATATCGATACAGCCAGAAGTTCCGAAATAGACAATTTCGGTCAATTTCGGAACTGCTGACTGTTTCGATAATCGAGACTGCGGTTTACACGCGTTTTCGTACGTTTCTTTTTTGCGGATTCGACAGTATTATTTAACCGGTATGTTCGATCAATGCCCTCGTGCCGTCGTGGATTATGCAGATACCCGGAAGAAGTTTTACATGGAAGATGCAAGCCACACGTACAGAAAGTACAAGGACATTCGGGACAAGTGCGTGTTCTACAACAAGGATTGGGAACGGTGAGTACTCAATGTGGACATTTTTATTTTATTCAATTCTTGTACCGGGTTGTAGGATTCTTTCTTCTTGTGTTTTTCTTTTTTTTGTTCGTAATTTTGTATTTTTTTTGTGTATTTTTGTTCGTAATTTTGCACATTTTCAAGAAATACAAACTGGTGGTAGGAACGAGCACGTACTAAGGCGCGACCTTAATTCCTGCAGTAAAAAGCCACCTCTTGTACGCAGTTGCTGAGGTCCGGAAATTTGCCCCGAAATTTTGTTTTTTTTACGATATCTGTTTTTGGCCCGGAGAATGACCGAGTCCGACCCGCGCTTTTCGGAATGCCCGATGCATTTTGGTGAGAGGCATCTATCTCTCTCTTTGTGTGTGTTTTGTTGTTCTTACTTTAACTCATCACCATCACCATAATGAATCAAGTCCGTCGTCACTGGACAGGCTCCAGTCACTCTGGAGTGGAAGAATACCAAGAATACCTTCATGAAAAAATAAAACAAGCCAAAAGTGGTGTTTATGTGTGTGTGTGGCCGTGTGGGCACGTTCTTCTTATCTTCAGAGGGGCGAAGTTTGGCTGGTGTCGTCATTTTTTTCGGGCATGTAATTCAGCAAATGGTTTCTGGAGTTTTCGGGCCATTTCACCGGGAAAAAAAAACAGAAACCATTTTGTTTCATTTTTTTTTTTTTTTCTGTTTTCAGATACCAGGTACCAGGTATTATACACCAGTAACTGGGTTCCGACTTCCGTAACTCATGTTGATTCCGACTTCCGGAACTCATGTTGACTTCGTACGCACGACGCACTTGCTATCTTGTTATGGACTGCTGTGTCGACATATTTGTAATGCAGCCGTAAAGAATCCACAACCAGCGAGATTGCGGATTATTTGTTTGTTTGACAATGGATGCCTCTCGAAATGGCTCTGGCCTCTGACTCTTTGCACTTTGAGGGGAGCGGGCACTTTTTTTAATGGTGTTGCCTCGATAATAAAGAAAGAACGAAAGAACGAACAGGAATTGTGTCAAAGGTTTTCGCACGCGTTTTCGATATGTGCTTTCGTCCCATCTATTCTGGGCGCCAGATGTTTGAACGCACCAGCCGGGGTCACACAGGGGGAAGGTAAACACAGAAGATTTCTCTCCCCCTTTCCCTTCCTGCGGTTCTTGCCTTCATTTTTATTACGAGAGGGGTTCAGCCGTCCCTTTCCCTCGTCAATACTTTAGGTCGAATTTTGTTTACTCACGAATAAAGTATCGCTTTCCACGCTAACTGCGATTTTTCACTCCCGAGAGATTCGAACCCGCATCATCAAAGATATATAGCCCGCTGTCGAAACAGCAGTAGTATTGAGATTTTCGTACATTTTTGTTGCCGTGAAGTGCCCCCTGAGGCGACGCCACCACGAGCGCTCCAAGTACGAGCCTCGCCGTGTCAATCGAGTCATTCGAATGCTCTCGTCAAGAGCAATCCCAGGGTGTTAATTTTTTATAATGAGCTCAGTTCGTTAGAGCACGCGAAATATCCAGTTCAAAGGGCCCATAATCAGCCTTCCTTGCGGCTGAAATAGCACCACAGACGAGATACCTGGAACTGGTACCATGATTTTACCCGGCCCGTATTCACCCTGCTCACACGACGCAGGGCTATTTGATCTTGCTTCCCTCCTCGTATTCGCATCCTATGTTTGCCCTGTACGCCCTTTCTTTGGCACTCGATGTGCATTTGTGGGGGGCGTTATCGCCGCCACAACGCGATCAAGCACTAAGCACAGCAACAGCAGTAAACTGCAGGACACCTTCGTAACAAGAAACAGAAATGCTGACCCAGGCTGGGTTTCTTATTTGGGAGAGGATTCGTTTTACATTAACTTCAGCATGACGGCCCTCGGACTTCTTATATTCCTATAAATATCGGCCTGCCGTTCGTATTCCCTGTTTTTTATTGTAATTGGTGTCCTGTATCACTGTATCAAGTCACGTATCATTGTTTTGTTGTTGTCGTGGCTCTTGCCGCTTCTACTCTTGCCTCCTCTTTTTTCTCTCGCATTCGCCTCCAAACTTATGCCAGTGCAGCTTCGTATCCTACTGACCAGCCACACAGCCCAGCAGCTGCATCTATTTATGTCCTCCCCGTCGTCGGGAATGTCAAAGAGGCTGCCTCCCGCGAAGTGTCACGTAGCGCGCGGCTGCTGCAGAGCATCAGTGTACTGTACAACTGGCGTGACATCATCCAATTAGATGCTCTCATGTCACGCTGGATCGACCGTTGATTGGTCGAGCATCACAAGTTTCTAGGCAACGCCAGTAAAAAAAATCCCCCACCGCCCGGATTCGTCCGTTTGCCGTTTACCGAGTCAAGTGCGCATGCAAAGGTGCTGAAACGTCTAAATCGACATTGTGGTAGCCGAGAGGTGGCCAATAAAATGTTGCGTACCTGTGTGTTTTGTTGTTGTTGTTTTTTTCCATCCTCCGGCGGATGGGAAAAATAAAACTGAAGCTCGCCACACTTCCACGTACTTTTATATATGTCGTGTCAATTTAACTCAATTGTATTCGCAATCCAGCGCTAGCTGGCGCATCCTTCAGTTCCCGTGACAGAGACAGCGTGAGCTGTCCCTACCGACGGTTACCGTTACTACCGTATAGGACATAGTATACCACACCCCCTCGAACGAACTTCAGCGCCGATTTGCTCGACAACCGGCGGAGTGCAAACCCTGAGCGACCCGTCTATGGAAAGATCTCGACGAGGCGTTCCGAAAACTGCCTTTTCGTTGTTTGTGCCCCCCTGGTTGTGGAGAAAATTGGCTCTGAAATCCATCCCAGGGGGTGTGATATACACTGTCATATACGGTACTACCGCAGCGCGAGCTGCCGTGGTATACGGACGCGTGAGTATGTCGACCCGGCTTGATCCCTGGGGATCAGGTACGGTGGAGATAGCCACCCGGGAGGTCACCCCTCCGTGTAGTGTCGCACTTGCGCAAGCTCACCCTCTGTTATTAACAAAAACCCCGGCCGTGAGAAAACAGCCTTCCGCCGGACTTGGTCCAGTTACGGTCCACTCTACCCGCTCGGGCGTTGGTCCTCGTACCTGGTATGTCCTATTTAGTGTTGGTAAGGCCAGTTCTTAAACAGTCGGATCCGTGAGTCGAAATGGGCCTTTTTCAACTGGATTTTTTTTTGACTGGATTCTTCTGGGCCTCCTTCTTATCGTCAGTCGAGTCGGTTTTACAGTTTTGTGCTGTTTCTGGCGACGGTTGGTGTGAGGGAGTACTGCTGTATGTCACTCAAAAATCGGTTGGAAGCTCTGTGCCTCGGGCGTTCTACGCGAGTATCGCGTGCTTCACGCGCGACAAACCCTCGTCCAAGCGGGTTGGTGGCGTTGGACTAAGTCGAGAGCTGCCAAAGCTACGTTCGTGGCGGTGCACTCAGCCGAAAGCCGCCAAAGCCACAGCACGCGTATTCGTTTTTGGAAAAATGTCATCGATACCGCGCACTGTTGTCCTCGTATAATACACTCTGCTGGCGGGCGGAACTAGGGATGTGCCACGCTGACTTGCGGCGAGATGCAGCAGCAGTGACGGCAGCCAAGCCATTGTCGGCGCTGCTGTAGGATACTGCTGTGTGGTACCTGGTGATGTGTGTGTAGGCGTGCGCGTGTTTTTTTTGGGGTGGGATGAGCGATGTGATGGGTCCAAAACGTTTTCGACTGATAAATCCGACTGAGATATCCAATCCAGTCGAATCGATGACTTTTCGACTGCATGTGTGCCAGTCGGATTGCTCAGTCAAAAAAAATTGAGTCGAAAAAACTGTTTTCGACTGTGTAAGAAGCCCGATTTGGTTTTCAGTCGAAAAGGGCCCTTTTCGACTGACGGATCCGACTGTGTAAGAATTGGTTTAAGCAACTAAATATAGGGCTTGTTTGGAGAAAAAATTGTTTGGTTAAGCAACATATTAACAGTTGCTTGTTTTGTTTGTATGGCGTTTAGTAAACCGATATACATAAAAAAGTATATGGAATTTCAGTTCGGCCGTACTAAATAAAATCCATACGATTATGTGTACGCTAAAATACATACACTTTTGTTTATATAGAGTTTGCAATTGGCATGCTAAAACCCATACACTTACTTTGTATGGCGATTAGTATACCATACTAAAACCTATACAGCAACAATGAGGAAATAAGGACGATATGGTTGCATTAATTATGCTTATACCTGGTATTAAGCAAGCCAAAAAAAGCTTGATGAAGCATGCTTATTTTAGTTGCGTACCCGCACTTCGTATTATAATCCCATTTGTTTTCGTAGCATGATATTTTTCGGTCCTGTTGTATTTCTGCCCCAACGCCCATTTTTCACTTTCCCAAGATGTTCCATGGTAGGATAATCGATCGTCTTCTCATCCGTACGTTGTTTACGTCGAGCATATCGTTACAGAGTACCTGGTACGTAACTAAGTGGAATACTGTACTGAATCTTCTGCTTCCTATACATGGTGTACTAACTTTTTTCGTGGATATTATTGAGAGCAACCAACTCAACTCGCTGATACAGGAATACGAAGTATCATTCACCAAAACACCTCGACCCCAAATATGTTGGAGCGGCTTTATACCGGTATTAGTAGATCCACTGTATGCCACTATCAACTGCGTAGGCCAAAACAACAATGAATTGCGGATGTAAATGTTTTGTTATGCGCATATTTGTCTTGTCGTAAAATATCTTGACTGTGAGAAGCTAAGAGCGGTTTATAGTATTTATTGTGGGACAATTGCAACAGTGGATTGGAGCAAGTTGGCCGCTCTCGAAAGTTAAATCATGGTGGCTTCGCCATCAGTCGCAAGCCGCACAAGCCGCTGGCTGACAGATAGCATCGACCCAGCCGCGACCGGCGTATGCATGGCATCGCTCTACAGGGTGGCACTCTTAATCGTTGCCGCACTCGTGTTATTCAACACCCAACTTTCTGCCCCCTTTTGATGTTTACATTTTGGTGATCCCGACGTAGATTGTGGACGTTGTACCTTGTGTTTAGAGCTTTGACGGCACACGTTTTTTTAAGTTTGATCCCTCGCTTTTATTTTTGTGCGCGTTCACAGAAATCCGTGAAGCGAAAGGAGATGCCATGTGTGCGCAGCATTACCTGATATCATATGACAGCGGAACCCGCAAACTGCATAACAGTAACAGTACGTAGTGGTGCAGTTACAGTACGTATGCCGTATATATGATCCTGCGATCGACGTTTCTTGTTGGAAAGTCGCAAAGAAAGGCTGGCTTCGCGCTGGTTTGTCTCTCCATTTTTACGTCTAGATAATAGATCATGGTTAGGTTATAAGGCAACGGTGGTGGAGGGGTCATGGCCTAAGTTCGTCATGTTGCTCTTGTACGTCGTATCAATATATTGATAACACTGCAGTGTGGCGAGAGCTTTACCTGGAAGACCTCGGCTACTGTCATGGCGTCTTCGAAAACCCGGCCCCAGTGGCAATATTTTTGGTTATCATTTTTGGTTGTTGGACATTACTGTCGCGCTCATTGCCTAGATTGGCAACTTTAGTCTCTGTTTCTTCTCCATCGCTCTATCAATACGAGACGCCTCTAAAAGAAAGGAAACCCGATGAGGGGTCAGTAAGAATTGATCCGCTCTCATTTCTGTTTTTTTTTTGTAGCCGTGCACATGCTAACAAAAGCGCGTGATGCAAGCTAAAGTTGCACGGGCGCGGTGGAGCGTTTCGTCCATCAGTTTTTTTATTTTCTCACAACAACAGGCAACAGTTGGGTCGACGCACATTTTTTTTAACAGTTTTTCCTCGTGTTTGGCTCTCTCTTGCTCTCTCCCACCGCAGGGTCAGACCCGAAAGCGGTATCTTCCAGACGGAGCAAGAGATGGGCGACGTGCTACAGGCTCTCGTCGAGTCCATCTGGGAGAGAGAGGAAGAAGAACACGGGCGCAAGAAGAGGGTGGAAGGTGACAGTCCCCGCGCAGAAGCCCCGTTGGCCAATGATGATCCTTCCATTGACGTCACCTCCCCCGTGCACAACGGCCACAACGGCTACGGGGAAGACCTTGGCCCGGTCATGACGCCTGGGATGAGCCCGGCGGGGGGCGTGACACCCAGCCGCGAGCGAAAAGAGGAAGCGATTTACGCCAAGAAGATGCCTTGCGACTGGCTCCCGCAATACTTCCTGAGCTGGATCTTCTGGGGCCCGTTGAGCAGCAACCCGGACCCCCGAATCAGCACCTCCACTTCTTGCGACCCGCCTAAACCGATTAACAAAAAAGGGGAGGGTTCCCAGGCTTCCGGCGGGTCTGCTTCGCGCGTGCATTCCGCGGAGAATTTCAAGCTGAAGGACCCGAGCGGTGGTGTCCTCCCCGCGGACCCAAACGGGCCCCTCCCCATGAGCCGAAAAAAAGCGAGGCAGCTGAAGCGAAAGGAGAGGGAGGTTAAGACCGAGGTCCTATCGCCGCGGGCGAGCCTTGCTGACGCGATCGCCAAAAGCAGCGCGCAACAAGCCGAAGTCGTCGCCATGCTCGGCCGCCTCAATTCCGCGCTGACCCAGAGCATGGAGAGTGACCGGAGGCGGCAGGAGATGGACATGCTGAGGGAATACATCGCCATTGCGGAGGAGGAGGGGGACGGTGACGAGGTGCAGAAGCTTAGAGCGAAGCGAAGGAGGCTGATGAGGGAGTCTCACGTCGGCGACGCCGCTCCCGCTGCCGGAGGAGAAAACGGTGGCGCAAACGGTGGCGCGAGCAGCGAGCTCTTGGACCCGGTACACTTAGCATCGAAGGTTCAACCCGCGGCAACGGTGGCGGCAGTGGGCGGCGGAGCAGCAACAATGGGGTGGGAGAATGCAGCGACCATGGGGCTTGTATCGGCGGAGGGACAGGCGGCGGAGATGGCCGGGGCGGCAGGTGGAGCCGTAGGAGCAGTACCGGAGTCGGCGGAAGCGTGGCGGCTTCGATGACGATTTTGGCGAGCGGATGGAGCAGGACCAGCGGCGGCAGGGGACAGAAGCGGGTGTGGGGAGTTCAATAAGACCGAATGAGGCTTTTGGTTTCGCGAAGTGTAACGGGGACGGCAGAAGTGCGACGGCAGCAGAGACTACTTTTAAGCTGAACGGACAGAGGCGTTGCAAATGGTAAAATCACGCAACGTCGATGACGACGTCCAGACTGCAATTTTTCTTTTATAGGCAACTGCTGCCGTAAGTCACCATGTACTTGGTGCATGTTGTTTTTTATGATTAATAATGCGCTTTTTGCGATACATCAGCAGATTCGGTTTTGTTGCGTCACGTCAGTAGATCTATGCTATACATATGGCCGTTGGGGCTGAAGCGTTGGATCTTAGGCGGCGGCGTAAGCTATAAGCAGTTACTCCCAGTCACTGTTGAATATGTCGACGTGTTGTTTTTGTCCCGTGGATTGAGTTGGAGTGAAGGCGAGAACTCTTGCTCATTTTGGAGCGTTTTATGCGGTGGAAACGCATTTTTTTTCTTCTGTAGAACCTGGTCTATTCGTCAGTTAGATGCAGTGACGGGGCGAAGATTGCAGGTGCGGGGTGTCTGGCATCCGGAATACGTGCACCACCACGATTTCCAGCTGCCTGGCTTATGTACCGCGGGTTTTATTTCTTGGACGGCGTGTTTTGATTTAGCCCCTTATGGACCTCAGAGGGGGAAAACAGACGATAATGTATGACGATAGTTACAGGATCGGCCACGCGAAACAACTCGGGCTGCCGGGGTAGGAGGTGATAAAGTTTGTATCCGAAGAACAACGCAAGGAGATATACGAGACGCACGCAGCATGGAACCACTCGTTGGGCTCGTACAAGACGGCCGCCGAGATCGTACATGCCATTCTTTTTGTCGCTTTACCTGGCCTCCACAAGGTTTAATCGCGGGTCTGTCTTCCTGTCACACGACCGAATATTTGAAAAATTGCCAATACATATTCCCCCAACAGGGCGCGGGCGGGGGAGCGGGCAGGAGTGATGGGCGGGCAGTTGGAGGGTTATAATGAGGGGGGAGGAGGGGCTGGTGTTAACTGGATGTTGCCGAAAGAGAAGCGCCCCCCCCGGGGGTTTTAGGGCTGGCAGAGGCCATTTACTGTGTTTTTTTGTGTATCGTCATATCTGCCAGTATGAAGGGGGAGTGTGCAGTAAACCCGCCTGGCTTGGTTTGGCGTCAACACAAGGGGGGGGGGTAGGAGCTTAACGCCCCCCCTAAGCAGCAGGGAGGCGTCATGCTTCATTCCGGCCCCTGTCGCTCTGTTTTTTTATCAAAATTGCGTGACTTCGTAGTAGTAGTGCAATCGCCGACCGTAGTGTTTATTGTTGTCAGATACAGCGAATGGAGAGCAGTATTAGCGGGTAGTAGAGGTGGAAAGCTCTAGGTAGGGGCACGCTGGGAAGGAGGACACCAATAATAATAGTAGTGCGTGCAGTCGTCGTTGTTTGGATGCAGTTTGGCGTGTGGGGTTGGTTACTACTACTGTCGCAGGCTAAACGTAAGGGGGACGATGTTTGGTGGCCACCGACCGCTATGCACTGTTTTTTGTGCTTGTACGCTCCCTACAAGCAGTACAGCCTAATTAATAAATAATCACCTCGAAAAAAACACAACGTGGTGTCTTTTGCTTGTTCGTATAATATATGTGTCGCCCATGCCGACAAGCGTGTTTGCTCAACGCTTAAGTCACATTAAGACACTGCCGACCTGTCTCCTTCGACGCCCAATGCAAACAGGCGCCTGGTAGCTAAGAAAGGCGTCATTCACATAATTTATTTTCTGTAAACGGTGCGCGGAGGATAGAGCACTACTACTACTACTACTACTACTACTACTCTTTCCTGAGAGTTTTTTTTTTGTCGATATGGTAAGCTCGCACTGGCACTCTAGGCGATTAGTGGCGAGGTTTCAAAGCCGCGGGTACCGAACGACCGGGAGACTGCTGTACTGCTGCATGTGCAATTCGTATGTTCTCGTATGTGCGAGCGCACTGGTGCAGCTCTGATATTCCGTATCACACCATGTTGGTAAAAAATGCCAGTTTGTTCGATTTTCATTTTTCAAAAGGCCACTTTCACATGCGGCCTATTTGTTATATATATGCTTCTTGCATACGCCCCGCCCCCCTGATATCCCCGCATGTGCGTGCCAAGGATGGCCTTACTGACTTCATGGATCATTGATTGGATAGATTCCAACGAAGCCAACAGGAAGCGGAATAATTGATCTCCGTCTGTCATTCGTGCCGCTAGTCTGCTTGTTACATGTACGAGTATAATAGTAATACATGTCTGATACATACATACAGTAAGTATGCATAATGCATGTCAGTTGGCTTGAGCTGAGAGTAGGGCCAATGCGATGCTGTCGTGTGGGAGACTACGGTGGTGTGCGAGTTGTGTGGGTGCGCACGCAGGGAAAGGGCAAAGGATACGCAGCTTGAATTGTGTCGACGTCGCGTCCAACACAACTGCGACGCGGGATTCGTGCCATCAGCTCTACGATATATATAGAGCTCGACCTGAGAGTAGAGCCGATGCGATGCTTGCTATTGATTTGTGGGTGCGATGTTATTGTGTGGGGGTGTACGACGGCGTGCGGGCTTTGTTGGCGTAGGCGCGACGCCTCGTCAGCAATCAGGGTATATCATATGTCTCGTCATCGTCGACTGTTGTTGTCGTCTGTCTCATCATCAGCTCTCCTCCATCATACAGTACCAAAAACTACTACCAGGTATAAAATATACCAGGTACCAGGTAACAGGCATACGAGAAACCTGCTTCAAATGGCCTAAAATAAGTGGCCTCAAGAAGTGGGCTCATCGACCATCTAGGAATTAGGCTTCAAGAACAGGAAGTGGGTTCATGAATATATATTCGTAGCCAATGTTGTTAGAAGGAGAACAAGAGAGTAGACTCTTAGGAATCGTTGTTGTTGTTGTTGTTGTTGTTGTTGTTGTTGTTGTTGTTGTTGTTGTTGTTGTTGTTGTTGTTGTTGTTGTT
>JBBMKB010082543.1:0-12285 GCA_037833945.1 Alaria marginata
TGCCGTTAGCCAACTAACTGACTTAAGTCGGCAAGTCGACTGGCGAAACCAGCTGATGGCCAGCCGACTTGCCGACTTAAGTCGGGCGAGCAAAGCGAGCCAAAATAGCTCCCCAGCCGAGGTGGCCCCGCCCAAAAAAGAAAAAGTGCATCCCGCGTTAAACAGCCTTCTTACAAGCATGGAAACCCAGTAAGTCGGATAGTCGGCACCCCCAGGAAACGACTAACTAATAGTCCGACTAATAACTAGTTGGTGACTGAAGTCGTGCCGACTCACAGCTCTAGTAATTCTCAATCAACGCACACCTAGCAATCAGCGTAGTGTTTGCTGTGTGGTGTGTGGTGGCATATACAGCTTTGGCAGGAGGGGCAACACGAGAGGACGGATGCTACACTGCCTGCAGTATATACAATATTAGCTGTACCATAGATGCAACATGCACAGGCGACGTCGAATGACGATCTAGAGACTTTGTATGGTCTTGTGGGGGTACGGCATAGCGTGGAGACGCCATGCGGACGGCTTAGAGGGGCAGATAACAAAAAAAATCAACCGAGAAATCAACGAAATAGTATTGATCGAGATCTCGACCGAGATTGATTTAAATCAATAAATCAAATAAAAGTTGAACTGAGATTGATTTAAAAAAATCAACTGATTTAAATCAAAGAGCAATTGATTTTTTAGTTGAGACGCAACACTAATTCTCACCTGTCTGTATAGAACAGAGTGTAGGTGGCGACGAGAGTAGTTTCTACTTTCATCGCCAAAGTAGATGATGAGGATAGAGCAAGGTCGTGTTCAAATAAGTCACCGACTTAACCCAGTGCTCTCTCCACCTCAAGCTTCACACGGGTAAGTTACCCTAGGCACAAGGGCTCGATCACAGCCCGAAACTCTCAAGCTTATAGCCGAAGGTGGAAGGAGATTGCTCAATGATTGCTATGCAATGATATGTGTGAGCTACCATGACCATTTTGCTTGTCGAAGTTGCAGCGCCCGTTTTATTTTGACGGCTGAATTCTGATAAGCGGAACTCTTTTTTTAGACTGGTTTTGGTATCCACCGCCCACCGGAGAGCTGGTGGTGGTGTTTTTGTTGCAGGCGATCGTGGTAAAACCTTCAGCCGGTTGACTACTATACGTCGCCAGCTGTCGTTTACTCTTTTTACACGTTTTCATAATTGTATCTAAATAATACCAGGTATAATACCTAGCCAGCTACGAGCAACTGCTGGCGAGTTTTAGTCAGCTAACTCACAGCAGCTATTTCATACCTGGTACGTATGATACTTGTACAGCTTATGAGTTCTACCAATTATTGAATGGTCGATCCTTGACATACTAATCACAGAAGAACAGGGCAGTTGCTGCTGATGATTACAAACGAGTACGAGCACCTTCTTCATAGCGTATAAACATACCCCCTGGCAAGTGGCAGAATCATATTGGTACATACTACAGCAGCAGTTAGTTGATAATATTGTACCATGCTATATGCTACCAGGTATACCTTTTGAGGCTGTCCCTGTACTCCTTGGCGGCTGCCCTGCTTTCTTCCACCGACCTGAGAGCACACCAACACCAACACACATCATGGAGGGGGTGCAAAAATATAAAATGAAGTTTTTAGTTTTGTTGTGATGTTGTGAGTTTTGACGAATTGATTTGCAACTCCACCCTCCTCGGCGCTGCTGCTGCTGATGTTTATAGGTATGCAGCTCGGCGAGAAACTGATCGTACGACGCACATAAGAGGCAGGTCCAAAACGACGCAGTTGGTGTCGGGCATTGCGCAGCAGCCCGGATAAGCGAAAAGAGACCATATCTGGAGTATATCATATCTGAGCATAGAGCACAGCAGCACAGAAGAGCGCAGCAGCACGGAGCACAAGCACAGCAGCAGCAGCAAAGAAAATGCAGCAACCAACGGCAACTTTATCGTCCGTAAAAAAAGCGGGTAGAAGCTCTCGGGCCAGCCTGCGCGGAAACGTGCGAGACCGCCGCTAGTGTTCGCGTGAGGTCGCAGTGTAAGCAAGCATCGTCATCCGCACCGGGTCGTGGGTTTCTTTGCAGCTGAGTCACACACAGAGCTCTACGCAGCTCATTACGATCACGAGCCCACGACGGAGCTGGTGCGGTATCGTGCTGGTGATGAGGAGCTCATCGTAGAAACCTATTAATAATCGGTAGGGCAGGTACACAGCAACCCGTACGTGCAGACTACCGTACCTTTTCTTGTGAGCTGAACTTGGCGGATTTCCATCCTGTGTCTCCTTCCGCTTAGATGCAGGCATCGCCACAACCCACAAGGTCTGATAGGCACCTTTGCAGTCCAGTGCTGCGGGTGAGCTGTGAGCGTAGCTGGTCTGTTCGAGGGGTTATAATGTGAAGGTCCCCCTCAAACCAACGCCTAATATTTGGAACACCCTCAAATCGAACAACATCACAACATATTCAACTTTCACGTCTGTCTGCGCGCTGGGTTCTCTCGAAGTAAAGCGGGCTGGGAAAAGCGAACAGAAGGTTGAAGCGAAGTAAGATCTGTTTAGGGTGCTGCCTGGAAGCATGGACTTCGCATCGATTCTGCCTAACCTAGGCTTGGGTGGCGAATTTCTAAGTCCTGTCGGAAAGGAGATAGAGCAGGCAACATCGGAGTCGCTGGTCAACCCAGACTGGGCATTGAATATGAAGATCTGCGACCAGGTACGAGCGCACGCCACGAGTGATCTAACAATTGAATGACTGAACGATTGGACTTATAGCTCTCGAGGTTTCTGCTGTGCACGGGTGGGCTCTGGTGCTAGCTGGACTAGGTGGTGTAGCGTGTAAGTGCTTGGCAGTTGCGAAGTCGAAGAAGGGAGTAGTAGGAGGCGAAATGCGGAGGAATCTTCCGAATTCTATATACGAGTTGCACGTAGAACGTACCAGAGGTATTGTATACACAGATACATATAAGTACGTACGTAAAGAGTGTACCGGTAGCGTGTTGCGGTATCTTTTACCAGGGTACTCTTTGTAGAGTTGCAGAGTAGGAGAGCAGGTTCCCTCGTTCAACAAGTTACACGGCACCAGCAGTTTATGCCATGTAGTCTATATCAGGAGCAAGTATATACCATATATAAGTGAATCCTAGTGACATTGAGGGGGTAGAAACTACTCGTACAAGCTGGAGCTTTCATGTGTACTGCTGAAGTTTTCTACAAGGAAGGCTGTCTGCGGGAGGAAGGAGCACGTCGGACAGATGACCGATAGATGACCGATCCTCTACTTGATCATCTAGATATTTCAGGGAAGATCTGTATGGTCTAGCTCATGTTACCCGTTGGGAGCCGTGCGATCTGTATGATCTATGACCTAGCACATGTTTTCTGGGTTGGATCTGTACTCTTTAGATCCAGATCCAGCTAACATCTCATACCGGCAGATACGGGATGTACTCTGTACCTGGTAGATTATCTATATGATCTAGATGATCTAAATGACCTGTACGAGGTGTGGAACCTTCCGAGCACAGCTTGCTGTACTCGCAGCTGTACGTTCGGAATGGCATATAAACACGTAGAGCGAGGGTAGCTCCTCTGCCGGTACCCGGTACAGCTGCTGCTCGCTCTTTACACTCGTACCTGGCATGTTGCTCTGCTGCCTACTTCGCTCTCACGTGATTTGCTGTTTGTCCGTCGCGCAACCATAAGTACGGCAACCGGCAACCGCATGGGGCATGGGCATCTAATATCTAATAGTAGTCTGTTCACCTGATACGTATGTATACATATGCATACGTGCGATATAAACACGACTATTAATAATAATAATGCTGTGCTTTACCGGCAATGCTGTTGTTGCAGTTGATGCTAAGGCAAACCGAAGAGTTGTATTGTACCAGGTACTGCTGTACTGCTTGTAACACATTTTTTTTTTTTTTTTTTTTTGTATCATCCCATTTATTATCTTCGCAATTTGTCTTTCTCCTTCACATGAGACCGATTTACTACTCGCATAGCTGTTCATTTATGTTTGCGCGCAACGAACCTGGAACAGATCAACAGCCGCCCGGATGGAGCAGGTCAAGCCGCCAAGGCCCTCAAGCGCCGTCTCAAAGGCGACAACCCTAAAATGCTGCAGCTCACGCTCACGCTGTGCGAGGCGACAGTGAAAAACTGTTCCAGACCCCTGCACCAAGCCCTTGGCACCAGGGAGTTCTTGTCGGAGGTGGCCACCCTCTGCAACGGGCAGAAGGGATACGAGGTGTGTGGCATCTTTGTAATGATAGTATTCATAGTATTCATACCAATAGTATTGGTACTATTTAGGGTGTACTATTAGGTTTAGGGTTTGAGTTAGGATTAGGGTTAGGAATATAGGAATATTATGAATACTATTAATAGAATAGAAACCCCTTTGGAACATCACAGGGAAAACATGCCGAATAAGAGTGACGATGACAGCAAGGTGGGATGCTATTAATAGGTTAGGAGATGATGCTTTGACTGCGGGGCTACCTCGGACTCCAATGCAAGTATACATGTAGATGTAACGATGTAACACACAAGCATAGCATGCCGCTATATATAGTGAAACGGCACTTATCATCTGTTCTACTAATAGAAGTATCGCTGTACAAGGGTGCCAAAAGGGTTTGTGAGATGCATCCACTGGTATTTATAGCATGGCCGGGCCGAGACAGGTCCACAGAAGGGCACTCATGATGTACAAGCAGAGAAAGGGAAAGTACGTATTATCGTCGTCCCGTGGAGACAAGGAGAAGAAATGGCTAGGCCCTTATCCATTATGCTTATTTTTTCGAATTTTTATGCTTATTTTTTTACGGTAGCATAGGCGTTTAAAGGGTAGTTATGCTCGAGCATATGCTTCTTTTTTTTTTTTGTGTGCCCAATTATGCTCATATTTGTGGGGTTTTTTACAACTGGAAACCCGTTTTGGGGACATATTTACTTGATAATAGTATAGGGACGGGGTTCGGGGTTCTAAAGGGGTTAATGCCCCTAAGAGGCACTTATTATGCTCTAGAAATATGCCATTTTCTACTGCTGCTGCTATATCATACCAGGTACCTGGTATCATTGTTCCACTTATGTATATATGTACACTATTAATAGTATTAATGTACCAGGTATGAATTTACGCATACGAACGTATTACACTGGTATGCGGTACTTATGTGTCGTGTGTTTATGTGTTATGTGTTCTGGTGTCTATTTCAGTTGTATGTGCACAGCCGTTTAAGGTTTAAGCTGATTTGAGGAGCGCCCAGCAGTGCATCCTAGGGTGTATGGCCCCTTATGCCCTTTGCAGGGCGCCTTATGCCTTCAGTTACACACTATATGCTCCAAAAATAGGAGTAGCATACCCCCATCTGCTTATTTTGGCTTGTTATGCTCCTTGATATGCTTTGCATATGCTCCTTACAAGATATGCTTATTCATATGCTCTTTATGCCCAAATATGCTGAAAGAAATGCTAGCATAATGGATAAGGGCCTAGAAATGGCGAGAAGGCACCACATATCGTAGAATGCTCCACAGACACATCCCTGTTGTATTTGTGGAAACCCCCCCAAATACTCTTACGTTCGAGCGCATCCTCAACGGAGTTCACGTCTCGGACAGATCACGATCTAGATCATGTAGATTATGTACATCCTATATATGTGGTTATGGTACATATATGTTGCGCAGGATCTGTGCAGTACATACAGATCCAAACCAGGAATTATGTGCTATACCAGGTATCATTTAGATCATACGGCTCTCACCCGGCAGCATGATCTAAATGATCTAAATGATCTAAATGATCTAAAGGCCATGTAGATCGTATTGACCAGGGATATGTCTGCCCTAAAAAACACCGATCATCAATCGGGATCTGATCTGTCCGATGTTTGAACGGGTTATAATGTTATAATAACCCTTTTTGGGCCGGGTAATTGAGCTGAAAGGCGACAAGTGCGATGTAGTCTATTAGTCTAATAGTAGTCTAACCTTCTAGTCTATTCATAGGAAGAGCATTGCAGCACTATTAATATGTATTATTCTGCAACAAGTATCAGCATGTTGTCTACCATGGTATACTAACCATGGTATACTATAAAGGAGTCGTTACGTTGCAGTTGGGACACGTGTTAACCCCTTCAGAGCTTTGCCCACGTTTTTGGGATACATTACTTGGATTTTGCATGGAATTTTATTGCAGTTCTTAAAGGCCGATTCGTCTGGCTGATGCTGCCATCGTCACTTTATTTCGACCGTTTTGTCGACAGTTTTTCCCCTCAGGTCCCACAGGGATTCAGAGCTTTGCCCACGTTTTTGGGATACATTACTTGGATTTTGCATGGAATTTTATTGCAGTTCTTAAAGGCCGATTCGTCTGGCTGATGCTGCCATCGTCACTTTATTTCGACCGTTTTGTCGACAGTTTTTCCCCTCAGGTCCCACAGGGATTGTTGTTGTTGTACGATAGCAATCGTGTCGCTGGGGGTCAAAGGCCGTAGACATAAAGGAAGACAGGCAGGGGTGGCATTGGGTGCCTGAGTGCCGATCCAGCCAGGTGCCGACGTCTGCCTATTAATAGTCAAATATCAATTCCTGCGACTCCATCAACTGCAAAATTTCGTAAATCTAATTCAGCTCAAGCTCAAGCTCGAGCTGAAGCTCAGACTGAAGCCTCAAGCCAAGCGTTCATCTTGCAGTTTGATTGATGCAATGCGGACGATTTGTGGTCTGCTGCGTATGAAAGCCGAAGAACCAGGTGGTTTGGTTTTTGACACCGTGAAATCTGTGATCTCACGTGTAGTGGAATATTCATATTTTATTTTTGACACGACATGAAGCGTGTGATCTGACGTCAAGTGGAATGACTCTCACGGTCCAGCCTTCCGAGGTGGCCCGAACCATATTGTTAATAGTCTAATACCGTACCATATTTATGCACCATATTAATGACATACCGTATTAATGCCATATTAATTCCATACAAATGGACTAATAGTAGGGTAAGTCGGTCTTCAAGGCCACCTCAGGTATTCATCTTGTAAGGGTTCCAGTATTCGAGATTCCAGGGGTGTAGAAGTCCCCAACATAATCGAAGCAAACTATTGTACTGCTGTAATACGAACTATTAGGTTAATCTGCACACGCTCACAGCTTGCGCCACGGACGTACGCCCAATGCCTTTTTTTTCTATTCTATTAAAAGTGTTATGTATATGATGCATTTGGTAAGTAATGATTCGTCGTCACCCAGCAAGGAATGCTACTATTAATATTACGGGGGAACGTAGTTAATAGGACCTACGGTAGACACAAAAAACTATATATTTCTCTATTTTTACTACCAACATTTGGTCCTATTAACTACGTTCCCCCGTAATAGTAATTGATAATTGCCTAAACCTGATGCTTCTTCCACGATGATGATGATGATGTCGATTGTACTACTGCCAGGTGCGCTCTCAAGCGTTAAGCCTTGTGCAGGAGTGGGGCATCGCTTTCCAGACGGACAGGAGTCTAGCGTTCGCCGAAACCTACGGGCGGTGAGACATCGATCTGATTGTCATTCACTGACTGCTGTGCTTCACGGTTTTCCCATTCAAAGTGTTTCGTGTGCCCCTTTCCTTGCTGCCAAGGCGGGGCGTAGGCGAAGAGTGTATATACCATATGGCTTCCTTGCTGCATCGGCAGGTTGTAGATGAAAGTTAGTATATGGCATTTCCTGGCGGCGTGTTTCGTGCGGAGGGTTTAGTTCTGTTTTTTACAGGTTGGACAGCGCGTGGGAGGCCAGGTGCGCCTTGATTGCGCCACCGGGGGCCAAAACTTCTCGGATTTTCGGGAGCGCTGTCGCGGCGGCATGGTGCGCAGTATATACACGCGGCGTCCTTGCATTGTCCGTTTGTAAACGGCATGGGAACTTCCTGTCCCGACGTCTTCGGTCGGTTCGGTCTGTCGACGCGCCGTGCAATTTTCTGGACATTTTCTAAACGTTGCGTTACGGCATGAGGAACATATAGTTATTTTACCTGCTGAAAAGGGTACCGGTCTATAAATGGACCTTTTTGAGTTGAGGGATACACCACTATTTTACCAGCTGATTGCTACCGGACTATGCATATACAAATATTTGCGGCGCAATCACGTTAATTCGGACCGGAGCATCAAACATCAAACATCAAATCTACCCCCCGAAAAATAGTTGAATGATGTGTTATACAAACCTACGGTAATTCATATATACGATCCAAACTTGTGACTTCGCTCAGAAAAACAGCCCCGTTTTGGTCATCCCCATCTTGCCTCGCCATTTTCATCCAGTATACGCGGCAGGGTCCAGTAGTGATCCACCCCGTAACCTGCGAGAAGAGCGGTCACTAAATCAACCCGTTTTTCGCCATCCCCCCCTTAGACGGCGAAAGGGGAAGGGGATAATAATAGCAAACTATAACCAGGTATATACATGTATGTGACATGGAAAAACGTGATGAGCACCCAATAGTTGGAGGTAAATGCTGGAGAGTGTCTCTGTTAGGAATAGGAACGGTGATGCGTCTCGAAAGGGATGCGTGGTCGATGGTCAAATGACCAAGGCAAGCAACAAATGAGTACGCCCCCCCCCCCTCCCCTGGTCGGTGAAAATCTGACATGCTCCGTCCCGGCATTGTAGGGATGCGAGGATCTATGGTCTTATGATTACGGCTATGCAACAAATGAGTACGCCCCCCCCCCTACCTTTCTCCGCGACTCCGCAGGCTTCAGGTTCAGGGCGCTCGTTTCCCACCGACGAAGGACGCAGCCCCCGTGTTCACGCCGGCGCCAACCTCGCACGAGACGGGAGGCCGTGGGGTCGGGAGGGATGTGGTAGAGCCGTCGCCGCAAACGATGGAAACACTCAAAGCTGATCTGCAGGTGCGTCCGCGAGTATTGGCATGCACGCACTATGTGTGATAAGGGTACGGCAGCGCATGGATGCCTTGCTTTGGTATATTGTGGTAGCGCGTGGGTATCTCGCGTTTGGTACATTATGGGAGCGCGTGGGTATCTCGCTTTGGACCGGCAAGGAGAGAGGGTGGGCGATGTGGGACGTTGCTGGCTTTACACGGAGACCGTTGTGTGTGTCTGTGTGTGTGTTTTTTTGGTCGAGATGTCGCGATCGGACCTTCTCTCTTAGTTCGCGTTGAAAACGGTCCGCCTCTTCGCTATCTTGATCCCATGAACTCTGCGTGCTCTTATAGCTCGCACGAGACGACGCAACTGCCACGAAAAAGACGCAAATCAAAGGGAGGTGAAAGCTGTTATCCTTGACAGCAGTTTCCTTGCGGTTGTATAGCTCAACTCGCCGCGCCACCGAACATGCTTGCGACTTGCGATGCTACCCGATGCCACACCCCGTGTGCATGCCACGCCGGATGATGCACACCGCAGACAGCGACGGAGGACAAGATTCCCCGATGCACGCCGTCATAAATTACCGCACGCAACTGTTTGTGGTATACCTAATAAGCCACCTACAAAACTAGTCGGCGAGTTTTCCAACTCACACATCCATACAAAACATCCTTGAGATTTCCGGTCGTTTTGACACCACACCCGCCGCTACACCCTATATATACACAGGGAGTATAACGTGTCTAGAATAGGTACAGAATGCTCTACTTCGTTTATGCGTCCTGAATTCCACAGCTGTCTGTCTTTACACACTCCGCAACACGCGCGATCGAAGTATCACACGCAGCTTGCAAAGCTGACTTTCGACGAAATTCCGTTTTTATCGATCTCACAGCTGAAGTGTATTTTTCATTTTGCGTAATGTATGCATGCCACACCCCCATGTATGCTACATACAGATGGTGAAGGACAAGATCACCCTGTGCCGTCAGATGCTCCCCGAGTCCGCGGGCGTGGACAAGGATGACGCGCTTTCAGAAGTGGTTGGCTTCCTGGAGGCGTGCCGACCTCGAATGGTTGATCTCGTGGAGGCGGGAATGGGCGGGGCTCTCGGGGAGGATATATTTGCCAATTGCTTGAAGGTGCGTGAGACCAACCCGCCAACATACAGATTGCACCTTTCTTTGCCACTTGTTCGAGAAACTGGTTGACATGCACTTGGAATTTTATCTAACCGTAGCCCTAACCCTAGCCCAATCGAACTCAATCAACCATCAACCAATGTAAGGGATGATCCCCTTCATCTCGTACACAGCGTGCCTCAATCTTTCTCTCGAGTAAGTGGTAAGCTCTGCTGGACATCTAGATAATCAGTATGAGTATTATATAAAGTAGAAGTATTCTTGGAATAGTACCAGGTACGAGCGGTATTGGTGTTGCTGCTGCTGCTGTTTTTGCTTTTTTGCTTGGTTCCAAGTTGGTTCTGTTAATTTGTTTTAGTTGAGACCAAGCCGCCAAAATTTCGGCAGCATCTATGAGTGTGCAGTATGCCGCGCCCGTGGCATGAACGCCTGTGCGTGCTTCGTAGGAACTCCTTGGGAGGCGTTTGGGGAGCGGCTACCATTGCCCGCCATAATATATTATTCTATACCAATCTGTCCGTAAATATAAGCACAGTTTTTTTTCAAATTTATCATCAAACGGACCTTATATTTCCGGCCAGAGTGGTATTATATTGTACCATAATCTATTACGAGTGGTATTATATTGTACCATAATCTATTACTCCATTATTTACCATCCGGTTTCGCTCGGCCACGCCAGCTGCGGTAACGTTAATGGGCTTAGGAGAGCAACTCTGTACCTGACTTTTTCTCGGATACATCCTGCCGTACACGATACTTGCAAGTACACTTCGTATCCGTATTATATAAGATGGGAAAAGTGTGCATGTTACATCACGCAAGGTATACTGCGTGTTAGTACACCGCACGCACACCTTGTATCTCGTAGTAGGTTTATGGTGTATACAAGGCATGTGATATGTATTGTCAATGCTGTCGTTCCGATGCTGTAAACACGCCGGTCGACATTTGACTTGCGTGATGCTGCACGAGGATAATACCGTATGCTTTTTTTCGCCGGTAGGGGTGCCGTGGCGCTCGCAGACAGTTCGTGCTGTCAATATTAATAGGCGGACGACGTCGTTGGAATACAGTACCGAGTTTTAATGTGACCCTATTGTCACACTACTGTAAGACTAAATGTACCGGTCTGTAACCCCCCCCGCCTACACATGCTATAGTAGTATTAGTAGAGGTGCACCAACCATTGTTTTATTTTCTGAGGGTCCTCACACGGGCAGCTCTATACCCATGGTCTAGGTATACCAAAAAATCGTTTTGAGAAAAACCAAAGTGCCACCCGATGCACAAACAATCCCATCGGCTATACGAAGTATAGGTATACCAAACAAAAACAAAAAAACAGATTGCAAAACAAGAATGACATTCCTTGAATACGATTTCGGGTTAAGAAGCAAGCCCCGTCATTCAGAAATTTTGTTTTGCCAAAAAAAGGTACAGTACCTCTAATGTTTTGCCAAAAAAAGGTACAGTACCTCTAAGGTAGCATGCGTCCACTTCCCCTTTGTCGCGCGCGCGCTCTTGCCACGCCTCTCGCTGCCCCGAACCCTCGCTGTCCTATCTAAGTCCTGATTTTTTTTCTGTTGCCGCCACCTGGTCCTCTCTCTGTGTATCCTGGTTCTGGCCCCTCTCTATCCTCTCAATCCTTATTTTTTTACTTTTGTTGCGGCCACCTTTGTCGCCTCTGTTACCTTTTATTCCGGCCTCCCTCTGTCCTTTCTACTAACCCTGGGTTTGTCTCTACTGCTGACACCTTGTCCTCTCTCTGTCCCTGTATTGTTCCCGGCGCTGCCACTGCTGGCACTGCTTGCATACCTCGTTAATTCCTTGCGATGGGACGAACACACGCTGTGGCTACCGCAGATCAACGATGCGCTGCTACGTACCCTAGACGCCGAGCGCGAAGGGACACCGATTGCCGTAGAGGACAAGGGGGAGGATGGCGCCAAAGGTGCCCCATCGCTGTTGGACCTCGACGGCGGGACCGAAGACCCCTTCGTAGGAAAGGTCAGTTCCCCTTCCTACAGTATATACGAGGAAAACACTACAGTAGTGGGGCCTATATAAGGCGGTTCGAATGGGGCGGTCACCCGATATAGGGCGGTTGAAATCGGTTGACACGACTGTAAGTCCGAGTACAACTGCTTCTACCAATAGGGCGGCCTCTCGATATAGGGCGTCCAAAATCCCTTCGCACTATACCGCCTTATATAGGCCCCACTAATGTACTGCTGTATATTCGAAAA